>CAUYON010162963.1:0-22343 GCA_963573935.1 Arctocebus calabarensis | reverse complement strand
TTTTATTTTATTGTATTTTATTTTTGAGACAGAGCCTCGAGCTGTCACCCTGGATAGAGTGCTGTGGCATCACAGCTCATAGCAACCTCCAATTCCTGGGCTCAAGTGAGTCTCCTGCCTCTGCCTCCCAAGTAGCTGGGACTACAGGCACCCGCCACAATGCCCGGCCATTTTTTGGTTGCAGCCATCATTGTTGTTTGGTGGGCCTGGGCTGGATTCGAACCCGCCAGCTCAGGTGTACGTGGCTGGCGCCTTAGCCTGTTGAGCCACAGGCGCTGAGCCTAAAAGTTATTTTTTAATATCACTACTATGTATAGAATATTCATTGAAATGCCTTTTAAAGAATTTTTGAGATAATTATATAATTTTTCCTTTTTAGTCTGTTTAATCCAGAGTAAATTATACTGAAATACTTTTACTAATATAGTTGTTAATTTTACTAAAGTAATACATATATAGTTTCCAATATCAAATAGTCAACAAGAACCTAACAGTTCTTTCCTCTGTGCCCCCTAGTCTGTGTCCAGCTTCCTGAATGATGCCTGCTTTGCCTCTCTGAAATTTTCTGGTTCTTCTCTTCAATCTCTTGATTCTGAAATCTCATTATGTGGGTGCTGAGTTTATTCATTATGTTGAGTACTCCAGGTCCTTTTAAATGGAAACTAATTTATTTCAGTTTTCAGAATTTTGCTTGTGATATTTATTTGAATATTTCCTCCTTTTTGCTTTCTCTCTTTTGTCTAGCTCTTTGGAATTACTGTTGGTTGGATATTAGATCTTCTAGACCAGGCATTCTCAAACTTTTTATTTTTATTTTTTTATTAAATCATTATGGTGTACATTGGTGCAATCATGGGGCACAATGTGCTGACTTCATATACAATCTGAAATATTTTTATTGAACTATTTAAAATAGCCTTCATGGCCTTCTAATCACTATATGAAGACATTTATATTCTGCAGTTAATAATTTTCACTTGTACCCTTCTAAGATGCACTGTAAGTGTGATCCCACCAATCATCCTCCCTCCACCCATCCTTCCCCCTCCCCTCCCCTTCCTTGCCATCAAACTTTTTAAACAGGGGGCCAATTCACTGTTCCTCAGACTGTTGGAGGGCTGGACTATAGTTAAAAAAAAAAAACTATGAACAAATTCCTATGCCCACTGCACATATCTTATTTTGAAGTAAAAAACAAAATGGGAACAAATACAATTCACACCAATGCATGTAGCCCATGGGCTGTAGTTTGAGGACCCCTATATCTAGACTTTCCCTTAGAGCAGCAGTCCCCAACGTTTTTAGTACCAGTGACTGGTTTTATGGAAGATATTTTTTCCACAGATGGGGGTGAGAAGTGGGATCTGACAAGCTCAGGTGATGGGAGAGTGGCTCTTAATACAGATGAAGCTTGGCTCACTCACCCACTGCTTACCTCTTGTTGTGTGGCCCAGTTCCTAATAGCCACAGACTGGTACTGGTCCATGACCAAGGAGTTGAGGACCATAGCTCTAGAGAATTTCTGTTTTTTTGTTGGAAATCTTGCATCTCTTTTCCTTTCAATCTACCATCTATATGATTTTCTCAGCTCCTTCATTCCTTCTAGTGATTTAAAAATTTCTACCACTATATTTTTAATTTACAAAAGCTCTTTGGTTGTTGTTGTTGTTGTTTTTTGAGATTGAGTCTTACTTTGTCACCCTTGGTAGAGTGCCATGGCATTATAGCTCACAGCAGCCTCAAACTCATGGGCTCAAGTGATTCTCTTACCTCAGTCTCCCAAGTAGCTGGGAGTATAGGAACCCACCACAAAGCCTGGCTATTTTTAGAGACAGAGTCTTTCTTGGGCTCAGGCTGGTCTTGAACTTTTGAGTTCAGGCAATCCACCCACTTAGGCCTCCCAAGTGCTGGGATTACAGATATGAGCCACTGAGCCTGGCCCCTACAAAAGTTCTTTTTAAAAGTTGTTTTTCTTTTATAGTATTTCATTGTTATTGATTTAATGAATCCAATATTTTCTTTCTACTAGTGAAAATGATAATTTTTCAAATTTCTTCTATTTCCTCCATGATTCTTCTAAGTGTTAGTTTTTTCCAGGTTTTTTTCCCCCCAATTCCTGCCCCATACAGAAAACAGAAAGAGAGCAAGTAAACAACCTAATGGAATATTGAGGAACTGGAAAAGGAAGAACAACACAAGCCCAAACCTAGCAGAAGAAAAGAAATAAGCAGGACAGCACCTGTGGCTCAGTGAGTGGGGTGTTGGCTCCATATACTGAGGGTGGCAGGTTCAAACCCGGCCCCAGCCAAACCGCAACAAAAATAGCCAGGTTGTGGTGGTGCCTGTAGTCACAGTTACTCGGGAGGCTGAGACAAGAGAATCACCTAAGCCCAGGAGTTGGAGGTTGCTATGAGGTGTGATGCCATGGCACTCTACTGAGGGTGAAAAAATGAGACTCTGTCTCTAAAAAAAAAAAAAAAAACCCAAATCAGAGCAGAATTAAATGAAATCAAGAACATAAGAATCATTCAGATCATCAAAATAAATAGTTGTTTCTTTGAAAAGATTAATAAAATCAATAATCCCTTGGCCAGACTAACCAGAAACAGAAAAGTAAGATCTCTAATAACCCCAATCAAAAATTAAAAAGGGAAATGACAACAGATACCACAAAAGATCCTTAATGATTACTGCAAAAAACTCAATGCTCAAAAGTTTGAAAATGTAGAGGAAATGGACCATATGTGGAAACACACTACCTTCCTAAACTCAACTGGAAAGAATAAGAAATTTTAAATAGACCTGCATCAAGCATTGAAATTGCATCAATAATACATCTTTCAATAAAGAAAAGCCCTGGACCAGATGGTTTCACACCAGAACTCATCAAACCTTCAAAGAAGAATTAGTATCTATATTGCATAACATATATTTCAAAACATAAAGAAGGAAGGAATTCTCCCCAATGTGTTCTACAAAGCAAATATCACCCTGATTCCAAAACCAGAAAGGGACCCAACTATAAAAAAGGGAAAACTATAGGCCAATATTATTAATGAATATTGATGCCAAAATATTCAATAAGAGCCAGGAAAATAGAATACAGCTACACATTAAAAAAATTATACATCACAATCAAGTGGGTTTTACCCCAGGGATAAAAGGTAGGTTCAACCTATATGTGTAATTCACCACATAAATAGAGCCAAAACCAAAGACCATATGATTCCCTCAATAGATGCAGAAAAGGCTTTGGACAAAATCCAACATTCTTTGATGACAAAAACACTTAAGAAAATAGGCATAGGCGGGACATTTCTTAAGCTGATAGAGGCCATTTACAACAAACATGCAGCCAATATCATATTGAATGCAGTAACACTGAAAGCATTTCCACTTAGAACTAGAAGCAGATAAGGATACCTCCTATCACCACTGCTATTCAATGTATGGCTAGAAGTCCTAGCCATTGCAGTCAGGCAAGAGAAGGGTATCAAAGGTATTCAAATGGGGAAAGAGGAGGTCAAACTCTCCTTCTTTACAGATGGCATGATCTTATACCTGGAAAACCCCAGAGACTCAACTACAAAGCTCTTAGAAGTGATCAAGAAATAAAGTAACATATCAGGATACAAAATCAATGTCCACAAATGAATAGCCTTCTTATATGCCAATAATAGTTAAATTGAGAATCAAGTTAACACCAAGAAAAGAAATAGCAGACGATATTAACAAATGGAAGAACACACCATGTTTATGGCTGGGAAGAATCAACATTGTTAAAATCTCCAAACTACCCAAAACAATCTATGGATTTAATGCAATCCCCATCAAAGCACTAACATCATACTTTGAAGAACCTGAAAAAAAATATTACTTCCTTTCACATGGAACCAGAAGAAACCCCAAATACCCAATACAATTTTAGGAAATAAAAACACATCTGGAGGCATCCTGTTGCCAGACTTTAGTTTATATTACAATTCTATAGTGATCAAAACAGCATGTTATTAGCTCAAGAAGATAGAGATCTATAGAATATAATAGAAAACCTAGAGATAAACCCAGCCACATATCGCCATCTGATCTTTGACAAACTAAACAAAAGCATGCACTGGGGAAAAGAATCCCTGTTTAATAAATGGTTCAGGGAGAACTTGTTAGCCACAAATAGAAGACAGAAACTAGACCCGTATCTCTTATAATTGGATAAAAGATTTAAAGTTAGGGCATGAAACAATAAAAATTCTAGAAGAAAGTGTGGGGAAATCTCTTGACAAAATTGGCCTGGGACAAGATTTTATGAAGAAGACCCCTTTGGCAATTGCAGCAACACCAAAAATAAATAAATGAGATCTGACTAAGCTAAAAAGTTTCTGCTAAGGGTACCACAACCAAAGGAAATAGACAGCCTTCAGAATGGGAGAAGATATTTGCATGCTATAAATGTTACAAAAGACTAATACCTAGAATCTACAGAGAACTCAAACTGATCAACAAGAAAAGAGCAAACAACTCCATTGATAAGTGGGCAAGAGACTTAAACAGAAACTTCTCCAAAGATGACAGATGAATGGCCAACAAACACATGAAAAAATGTTCATCATCCCTAATCATCAGAGAAATGCAAATCAAAAGCATTTGCAATATCTCCTAATTCCATTGAGATTAGCCTACATCACAAACCCCTAAATCTCCAAATTCAAAATGTGGATATGTAAAGAAGGCAACACTGCACTGCTGGTGAGATTGAAAACTAATATAACCTCTATAGAAAGAAGTGTGGAGAATTCTCAAAGAACTAAAAGTCAACTTTCCATTTGATCCAGCAATCCCATTACTAGGTATCCATCCAGAAGAAAAAAAATCATTTTACCTCAAGGACATTTGCACCAGTATGTTTTTTGCAGCTCAATCCACAATTGCCAAGATGTGGACGCAACCCAAAAGCCTATCAACCCATGAATGGATTAACAAACTGTGGTATATGTGTACTGTGGAGTACTAGTCAGCCATAAGAAAAGATGGAGACTTTACATTTTTTGTGTTTATCTGGATGGAGTTGAAACACATTTTTCTTAGAAAAGTATCTCAAGAATGGAAAAAATTATCCAATGTACTCAACACTAATATGAAACCAATATATAAATAACCATACACCCACATAAATGCAAAACCACAAGTATTCTCTAGTGAGGGGAAGAGGAGAAGAGGAAGAGGAGAGTGAGGGAGAAAGGAGGGTGACTGGCAGGATCTGACTTAATGAGTACAATGTGAGGATGTTCAGCAAGCACCCTGGGTGGAGTGCTCAAATACAACTTAAATTTACCTCAGAAATGAAAACAATTTAACAAATATTTGTACCCTCATATCAATCTGAAATGAAAAGAAAAAAGAAAGAGCAAAGAGGTCCATGTGTCCAGAGAGAAGTGAGCTAAAGGAGAGGAGAAAGGGGATAGATAATATCAGAGCCTTTGAACAGTAGGTTTTTGCTTTCACTCGAAGAAATGGGAACCCATTGACAGTTCTGGAACTCTTATTTCTATAGGATGCATATTGGTGTTTTTATTTCTATGGGATAGATTCCAAAATTGGGACTACTAAGTTATCTTGTTGTGTATCTTAAAATTTGATATATATTGCCAGACCTTTTCTGGAAAGGTTGTAGTAATTCACAGTCACATCAGCAAGAATGAGTGTCTATTTTTCTGAATCTTCCCCCCACGCAGCCTTGTGTCACTAATGAAACTGTATTTGCCAATGTAATGACTGAGGAATGTTTTCGCACTGATGTTTTGGTGTGTTTGCATTTGTATGTTTATTGGACATTTTAATTTTTTAAAATGTTATTTTAAAGTATTCTGAGGATACAAATGTTTTGGGTTATGTGAATCACCTTTTAAATGCTTGAGTTAGGGTTAAAAATGTCTAGGATCCGGATGGTGTTCAATGAAATGTTTTCTTCCATTCCTTCCTCCCCTATTTTCTTTGCTTGATTTCCAATGATTTTTGCTTTTTTATGCACATATACATTAATTCAAAATTATGAGAGAATACATGTGGTGTTTGTTTTTCCATTATTTGGATCCTTCACTTAGGATAATTGTCTCAAGTGCCATCCAAATTTTTGTAAAACCATTAAGTTAACCTGCTTCACGGATAAGTGTAGTCCATGGTATAGTATATACTATGTACCACATTTTGTTAATCCACTCATGAATTGATGGGTGCTTCTGTTGATTCACCATCTCTGAAATTGTGGATTGTGCTACAACAAACATTTGAGTGCATCTGTCTTTTTGATAAAATGACTTTTTTTCATTTTTTAGATAAATACTCAGTCATGGGATTGCTGGATCAAAGGATAGATCTACTATTATTTCTCTCAGGAATTTCCATATTGTTTTCTATAGAGGTTGTAGTAATTGCAGTGCCATCAATAGTGTATAAGCCCTTGTGTCTTTCTGCATCCCTGCCAGCATCTATTGTTTTGGGACTTTTAAATAAAAGTCATTTTGAGTGGGGTAAGGTAATATCTGGGCTGGGGTACAAGGTGGTTTTAATTTTGCATTTCCCTGATTATTAGATAGCACTATGTTGAATAGAAGGGGTGACAGTGGGTATAATGGTTTTGTTTCAGTTCTAGTGGGAAAGATTTCAACTTTCCTCATTCAGTACAACGCTGGCTATGGATTTATTGTATATGGCTTTTATAATTCTGACATATATTCCTTCTATGCCTAGTTTGTTGAGAGTTTTTGTCTTGAAAGCATGTTAGATTTTGTTGAATGCTTTTTCTGCATCTATTGAGATGATTATATGATTTTTTGTTTCTGCATTGAATTACATTTATTGATTTATGTATATTGGATCATCCTTGCATCTCTGGAATGAGGTCCACTTGGTTATGATGAATTTTTACTTTTGATGTGCTCTTGAATTCTGTTTGCCAGTATTTTATTCAAGATTTTTGCATATATGCTCATAAGGAATTGCTCTCTAGTTTTTGGGTTTGTTGTTGTTGTTGTTATTGTTGTGGCCTTTCCTGGCCTTCATGTCATGGTGTACTTACTTTGTAAGATGAGTTGGGGAGGTGCTTCTCCTTTTTGATGCTATGGAATAATTCATGCAAAATGGGGACCTATTCTTCTTTTTAGGTCAGATAGAATTTAGCTGTGAATCCATCTTGTCCAGGGCTTTTCTTTGTTGCAAGATATTTAATTACTGCTTCAATCTTGCTGCTCATTATTGGTCTGAACTCAATCCAGAAGAATTAGAACTCTTGGTAGTTTGTGTGTTTCCAGAAATTTGTCCATTTCTTCTCTGGTTTTGAATCTATCTGCATAGAGATTTTCATAGTAGTGACAGATGTTATTTTGTACTTTCGTAGTATCAATTGTAATAGTTCCTTTTCATTTTTGATTAAGCTTATTCGGGTCCATTCTCTTCTCTTCCTGGTTAATCAAGCAAGAGGTCTATCAGTTTTGTTTATCTTTTTGAAGAAGCATCTTTTTATTTCATTGATCTTCTGTATTATTTTCTTATTTTCAATTACATTTACTTCTGCTCCGACCTTCATTATTTCTTCTTTTCTGCTGGCTTTGGGTTTGGTTTGCTCTTCCTTTTCTAGTTCATTAAAACATGTCATTAGGTTGTTTACTTCAGGTTTTTCTGTCTTTTTGATGTAGGCATTTAAAGTTATGAATTTTCCCTCTAAGACTTCTTTTGTTGAATCCCATCTATTTTGATAACTTCTGTGCTCTTTGTCATTCAGTTGGATTTTTTTTTTTCATTTCCAGCTTAGTTTCATTATCGATCAGGGTGGAGCGCAGTAGTATCATTGTAATTCATTGCACCCTCAAGCTCCTGAGCTCAAGTGATTCTCTTGTTCTTGCCCAGGATGATATTGAACTTTGGAGTTTAAGAAATCCCCACATGTTGGCCTCGCAGAGTGCTAGGATTATAAATGCAAGCCATTGCATCTAGCTTAATAATCATTCATTAGGTTGCTTAATTTCCATGAGTTTGTATAGAATTCAGTGTTTCTTTTGGAGTTGGTTTTGAGTTTAATTCCACTATGGTTTGAGAGGATACCTGGTGTAATTTCTATTTTGTTGAAGTTTTTGAACTATTTTGTGGCTTAAAATATGATCTTGGAGAATGTTCTGTATGTTGATAAGAAGAATGTATATTCAGTAGTTTTGAGTAAAATGTTCTGAAAATGTCTATTAGGCCCACTTGTTCTATAGTCCCATTTAAGCTCCATGTTTCTTTATTTTCTACTTGAAGGGTCTATCAGTCCCCAGTCTGTTAGGGGGTGATGGAATTCCCATCAATTATTATGTTGTTTATCTCTTTGCTTAGATTTTGTAGGATTTGCTTTATAAATCTGGGTGTTCCCTGTGTTAGTTGCATGAATATTTATGATTGTTATGTCTTTTTGTTGAATTGGTCTCTTTACCATTACATAATAACCACCTTTGTCTTTCCTTACTATCGTCAATTTAAAGTCAGTTTTATCTGATATGAGAATGGCTGAACATGCTTTCTTTTGCTTTCCATTTACATGGAATTTTTTTTATTATTTATTTATTTATTTTTTACCATCTCTTCTGTTTTAGTCTGCATAAGTCCTTATGGAGTAGATGTGTTTCCTTGAGACATGAGATACTTGGCTCATAAGTTTTTTATCCATTTACCCAACCTGTCTCTTGATTTGGACTCTAAACCATTCATATTTATTGATAGAATTGATATATGGGATGCTGTTCTGTTCATCCTGTTGGGTACTACATTATTGCTGTGTTTTACCTCTTGCATTATTGTTTTATATGAGCTCTGAGCTTTAGCTTTTGGTGGTTTTACTCTGGTGGATCACTATTGTGCTGATCCATATGTAATGCAATTCTGAGTATTTCCTGTCTGGTCTTGACATATTCTCTTAGTGTTTATATGTCTGGAAAAGTCTTTATTTTCCTTTCATATATGAAACTTAGTTCAAATTTCTTGGCTGGCAGGTTTTCTGTTTAAGAAGATTGAAGGTGGGACCTTAAACCCTTCTGGATTATAACGTTTCCACTGAGAAGTCTGTAATTAGCCTGATAGATTCTCCTTTGTAGGTTATTTGTTGCTTTCATGTTGCTGTTTAGAGAATTTTCTCCTTTATCTTGACTTTGGCCAAGACACTATGTGTCTTGGATATGTTCTATTTGCTATGAATCTTCTTGGTGTTCGATGACCATCTCCTATATCTATGTCTGAACCTCAGACAATATCTGGGAAGATTTTCTCAATATTCCCTTAAATAGGTTTTCTATGCTTTTAAATCTTTCTTCTCCTTCTGGAATACCTATAACTTGAATGTTTGTCCTATATCTTTTTCAGTGGTTGCTCAGACTTTTTAATACTCTTTTCTGTCTCTGTTTGAATAACTGGGTTATATAGAGATCCTGTCTTCAAGCTCTGGGATTCTTTTTTCTCCTGGGTTTAGTCTGCTATTTAAGCTTTCTTCTGTGTTTTAAAATTTTCTAAATGACTATTTAATTTCTTTAAGTTCTATTATATCCTTTCTTGGGCTGTTTAGTTCTTTAGCATCTTTTTCAATGATGTCTTGAAATGTTTTCTTTCTGTTGGCTTTCCATTTTCTCTTACATTCCATTCATCTTATTTGCCATTCATATTCTGAATTCCATTTCTGTCACTTCAACAATTTCCTTGTGGATGGCTTTTTGAACCCTTGGGGTCATGTAACAATTCTGGAATCTCAGGAGTGATGTCACAGGCCCAGTGGAGGACCCTGAAGCTATGAGGGCATAGCAGTGGGGTTGAGCATAGTGAGAGCTTGAAAGCTGGTTCTCGGGATTACAGGGGAAGAGCAGCACATATGAAAGGTGGTTTTGCCAGTGTGGAGATTGCTCATGTCCAGTCAGGTAGGCAGGGGTTTGTCCCAGTGGCTCAAGGACCACCTACATTGCCCAGAGCTTTTGTTTGACCAAGGTTCTTCCCTCACAACTCAGAATTAGTGAGATAGTCACACAAGTCTTCCGAGGTGGTATCTGTAGCAGTTGAAGTTCTTATTTTGGTTAGATCCCATGCAGAGGCAGAGGTTTGCTTGGCCCCTAGTCACAGTTGAAATACAGAATGTCCAAGTTTGGAGATCACACAAGTTCCCCCCACAACTCAGTAATTGCTGATATGCTGAGCTTGCAAGGATGTAAAACCTTCGAAGTAACTGTTGATGATAACCAAAGGTGTGTAGGTAGGAAAAATAAACATACCCAACCAAAGGTGTGTGAGTAGGAGAAATAAAACCCCAGCTCCCCTGGGGTTGATCATTTCTAATATCTTTGTTTGTTTTCTTCTTCTTGTTCTGCTTTGCAATTTCTTTCTGTGATGTACCATCAAGCTCCAGTACTTTTCCCTTTGAACTATACCTGATCTTTGCCCATCCCCCTCATTCCCTCCTTTGTCTGAAATCTTTCCTTCCCTCCAGGATGATCTGGCAAGTGATATCTCTAGCAAGTCAGTCATCTTGCCTGTTTGCGTAACTATTTTAGACATTTAGGGTTTCAAATTTACTTTTTATATTTCCCTTTAGGGTTTTCCCCCTTATATTCTGAGACCTTCCTTCCCTTTAACTTTATAACCACTTTAAATAATGTTAAAAAAATTTCAGTAATCATTTGTAATTTCTAGGCCTTTTGTCTTATTTTCTGATTGTTTCTTTTCAGCATGGCATTTGGGCACTATTTATTTTCTTAGCTGTATGACAGTATTTGTTTTTTTAGAGACTCTCTTCTGTTCTCTGAACCATTTCTATTTCTGCTGGGGTAAGTTTTTTTCCTTTGGTCAACTTGATCCTACTCCTTCATGTTGTAGGTTTCTTTCTCATGCCTGTGGCTTGTTGTAGTTTCTTCATACTATGCATGTGGAGTTGACAAGCTAACTTGGAACTTCATTTAATAAGATGGGCTTGCAAACTGTGGGCTTCACTGGGAGAATTCCAAATACCTAATGGTGAAGGCCTTTTCTTGTAATCATTTACATTTTTCTTAAGAAATCTCCAGTCTCCTATTTGAAGATAGATGTTCTGTGTTGGAGAGCAGGTTGTTTTGTATTTTACCTTCTGAACAATCCCTTGTTTTTTGTCTTTGTGTTTCCTTCCTATCCACCATTACCTTACCAGGAGTCTGCCAGATACCCTAGATCCTTTTCTGACTTCTGGGAGTATCCTCCACCTGCAAAAGCAGTTAGTGGTACTCTGACAACTTTCTCTTCTGATTTTAGTCTAAGTTGCCCATATAATTCATTTCTCTTTGTCCTTATGACTTAAATTCTTTTTTTTTTTTTTTCCGTTTTTGGCAAGGGCTGGGTTTGAACACATCAGCTCCAGTATACGGTGCTGGCACCCTACTCCTTGAGCCACAGGCATCACCCTATGACTTTAATTCTTTTACTTTCATTTTAGGGAATACTCTAGTAGGAAAAAAAATACTTCAATCAACTGTCTTTAACCCAAAATCTTTTCTTTGTTTTTAAGGAATTCAGTGGCTAAATGGGATTTTGGTCTATCCTAATGCATGTTTGGGGAATGGGAAAGTCTCAATGACCTTCTTATATTGAGATTTAAAAAAACACTAAAAGTTAGAGAAGTGTGTTAAGGCCTTACTAGCACGGGGAACACTTTATCAAGTAAGAATCAAAATTATAATTTTTTTTTAGTTCCATAGCTTTGTTTCAGTTGATTGCTTGAGGCCTATCCCCATTATGGAAGGCAATTTGCCTTACTCAAAATTTACCAATTTCCACATTAGTCTTACCCTGAAAGACTAATGTTATTCCAAGTTAACACATAAAATTAACTGCCACGGTAATCATGTCAATTCCTTTTAAAAGATTTTAACATTTAAAAAAAATTTGTTTTACAGAAGGTGGTTGCTATTGCACAGGCTAAAGAACAGTGGTGTGACCATAGCTCACTGCAACTTTGAACTCCCAGCTTAAGTGACACTCCCATTTTAGCCTTTAAAGTAGTTAGGAGTTTGCACCGTCATACCTGGCTAATTTTTAAAATTCTGTAGAGATCGGGTCTCTGTCGCACAGGCTGATTTTGAACTCCTGGCCTCAAATGATCTTCCCATCTTAGCCTCACACAGTACTGGAATTTCCGGCATAAGCCACATGTCCAGCCAATTTTTACATTTTTAATTCATTATTTTTTCTTAAGAGTTCAGGTGAAGGTCTCTTTACAATAAAAGGCGAAAGATTTATACGATCTGAAGAGAAACCAGAGTTCTTTACAATAGTTTGGTTGGAAAAGGGTGAACCTTTTTATGTCTATGTACAGGTCTTTCCTAATCTCACTGTTGTCCTCTATTCCACCACTGATTTTTCCCAAAATGTTTTATCCCGTGAACCGCAATTCGTATTTTACACACGTTGGCTCTTCATCAATTATACTTCAAGTCTCAAATTTCCTGGCCACACACAAAATCTTTTGGAAACTCAGTGTCTATTTCCATGTTGTATCTTTCTAGGGTGGACACAGACAGCCAGGACATGGAAGACAAAACACTAAAAGAGAAGTTTTTAACTGCGCTTGTTTTGCGGCACTTTAAAGAAAATAAGGTGGAGATTGCAAGTGCAATAACACAGCCATTTCCTTTCCTCATGAGCCTCCGAGACCGTTCCTTCATCTCAGAGCAGAGGTTTGAAGTAAGTGAGATTTCCCCATGATGGTAAACCAGGCCATTTTATTTTGCCAAGTGTTAGGATGCAGCTGTTAATGGGAAAACAAAACAAAACAAAAAACCCCAGCTCCATAAAGTAATTTAAAAAGTATATTCTGCCTTGGCAATTGTAGCTCAGTGGTTACGGCACTAGTCACATACACCAAGGCAGGTGGGTTCGAACCTGGCCCACGCCTGCTAAACAACGACAACTGCAACAAAAATAAATTAATGAGTGAATAAATAAATGATATATTCTGAGCTGAATGTGAGGGACTGTGGCATGGGGAAGTGCAGGCTCAAAGGTACTGGGAAAATGGTCCTGAGGTGTTCAGGTTACAGTTTGGCTGTGTACATTTTAGGGAGACAGACATTGCAGCCAAATGATAAATCAATATATGGAAGGTATACATTGGTTTAGTCCCAAAGGCAGGACAATTTGATGGGGTTAGCATAGCTTATAGGTAGAATCACAGATTCTTTAATCTGTAATAGGTAAAAGAGTAATATTTTGTTTAAAAGCTTGAAGTCAATAAAAAAGGAATGTTTTAGAATAAGATAAAAGTCTGCTAATTATAGAGCTAGCCACAATATACTCAAATTAGTGGGTTGCGGGTGTAACTTATCCTTTGCCTCACATGGCTTTAGGTCCTGTTTGTAATTTGGTATCGTATGGCCATAGGGTTCCTTCTATCAGTCTTATGGTAGCTATTTTAAATTAATGCTGGCCAGTGGCTGTGTCTAAACTCCAAAAGTGGGGGGTATGAGGAGGTGTGTCTGGCCTCCCTTCCTGGCATGGTGGGAACTCAGTTTTAAGATTTTTTTCTGGGGTTCCCTTGGCCAAGAGGGGATCTATTAAGTCAGTGTGGGGCTTAGAATTTTATTTTTAGTTTACTCAATAAACAGACTGAAGGGGCTCCTGTGAGTGGGGACCTTCACCATGCTGTAAGTTAGGAGGTGACAGGAGAAGCCAGCATGACAGAAAACATTCTTTCTTCTGGAGTACCATGGGGTGGGCACTATGAAGGTGCTGGGGCAGGAATGGGAGTGCTGCATAGGTGTAGAGTGGCATGGTTGCATTTATACAATATACCAGTGGATGCTAAAATTAAAGCAAATAGTGATCCAGGCAGCGTTTCTTTACAAAGGATTCTTATTTGCAACACTGAGATTTTTTGAAACTCACAGGGAAGTTGTGTCACTGCAGGATACACGTGGAAGCAGAGATTTGCTACTCTCTTCAAGTAATTTTTTTCTTTTCTTTCTTTCTTTCTTTTTTTTTTTTTTTGAGACAGGTCTCATTCTTTCACCCTGGGTAGAGTGCTGTGGCATCATAGCTCACAGCAACTGCAAACTCCTGGGCTGGAGCAATCCTCTTGTTTCAGCCCCCCGAGTAGCAGGGACTACAGGCACCTGCCAGTATACCTGGCTCAAATAATTTCTTGATTTGGGGCATTTCTAGAGCCCCAGGAATGCAAGTAAATGTCAGCAGTGGACCCCTCTCTCCCCCGGGGATACTGAAGACAAGCCTTCTTCTTGCCTTTGTGAATTTTCTTTGCCCTTTGGCCAGGTTCACAGAAGGGAGAGTGGTCACCTGATTTCCTGGAGCCTATCAGGCTACACCCATGCTAGCAGTGCTTCCTGTCCATACAACAGAGCAGCCTCTCATGACCTATTCAGGCCACTCCTGAAACATGCTGGCCAGTCTCTCAAATCCTCAAAATAATATTCAACCTATAATCTACATTTATTATATAAAATTACTCTCTCCTTTCAAGTGTATAGCAGTATCAGAAGGACAGGTTCACAAGTCTATTTTTGTAATGGAAGACATATAAAAAGTCAGCCAAACATAAACAAAATTTTAATATTTCATGAGGGAATAAATGTTCTAAGAGTCTTTTATAACCTATGAATCCATACCTTTGTAATTTTTCATTTGATACTTTTAAGAATGTTCTAGAAGCTTGTAGAAACCTGGTCCCAGTGGAAAGAGTGATGTATGATGTCCTGTGTGACCTGGAGAAGATGTTTGATGTGTTACTTCTGGAAACATTGTTCAGCAGAGTTAACCGGAAGGCCTATCCTGATTTAAATGAGATTTTCAGAAGCTTCCTAAATGGTAACTATACCTCTTAACAGCTTTTGGGGATTCAAGTCTATTTCATTAACTGAATAATCAGTTCACTCTTCCCTAATATTTGGCAAATATTTTACTGAGTAGCTACTATGTACCAGATATGGAGGGAATACAATGGTGAAGAACACATATGTGACCTGTATCCTTGTGGACGTTACATATAGTGGTAGAGACAGATGCTAACCAAGTAATTCCATAAATGGTCACTCAGCCAGGACCTGATTTTTCTGCTGCAAAACATGGGACTGGAGTCTCTACTTCTGGGGGAAAGACATGAATCGTGCCCTTTCTTAGGAAAGGAGAAAGCCCTCTCTTATATTCATAAACATGTTTCCTTGTATTAGAATATTTATTATTTAGTGTAGGTCCTGTGTCAATGTGCTTTCCCAAATGAAGAGGGAAAAGCCCAGCCCATACCTGTGTGCTGAGCAGCTGCAGCCTGTGAGAGCTACAACGTAGGGAGCTGGTGGGGTTGCTTTTAGAATCTCATGGTTACATGGCAGTGTATGGAGGGAGGGCTTGGAAGTTGATTCTGGAGAAGGAAGTTGAAGTGGATTTTGGAAGGCCTGACCCCCATACTAAAAATTTTAAGTTTGTTTTTTTGAAAATAAGAAACAATAAAGGATTTCTAAATAGGGAAAAAGTAAAAGTTAGTATGAATAATGGGCTGTGTTGATTTGTGAACCCCACATCTTGATTCTAAAAAGAGCTATTTCATTTCCATACTATCATATATCGAAATTAGAGAGAGGATTAGAGGAATTGAATACTGTACAGTTCTCCCTCAATATCTGCAGGGATTGTCCCAGGATGCCCCCCTCCTTAAATCCCAATCCTGGATACCCAAGTCCCTTATATGAAATGACATACAGGAGGTTGAGGCAGGAGGATTATTTGAGCCCAGCATTCAAGGTTATAGTGAGCTATGATTGGGCCACTGCACTCCAATCCAGGTGATAGAGTGAGACTTTTGTCTCTAAAAAAATAGAAATAAAAATAAAATGGTATAGTATTTGCACATTACCTAAGTACAGCCACTTGTACACTTTAAAACATCGTTAGATTACTTGTAATGCTTTATCAGTTGTTTAAGTGCTATGTACACAGTTGTCTATTTAAAATTTGTACTATTATTTCTGATTATTTTTTATTTAAATTTTTTTCTAATTTGTTCAATCTGAGGTTAGTGGAATTGAGAGATCTGAAATCCATGGATAGGGAATGTTAACTATAACTAGGGACTAATTTCAAGTCAATGTTATATTTTCAACCAGCACGTTCCAGGCCATGGTGTTACCCTTTCTGCCCATATCTCAGGAGCTCTAATCCCGTCTATGGCTTATGAGGTCCCCCTTCCCAGCCACGAGTGTCCAGTGCTCCCTGTGATCGGGTGGCAGGCACGCAAGCTCCTTACTGCTGGACAGTGCTGCCTACTACTTGGGCTATTGCAGCAGCCCCCTTGCCCTCAGGGAGACACTCACTCCTCTTGGACCCTGAAGTGCACTTGAGCTTCCCCTATGTTTTCTGTTATGGGAAACAGAAATGTTCCCAATGTTTCTTTGGGAATTACTCATCCTCCATGACCCAAATAAGCCAAAACTTCCCTATTTTCTGGCTATATTACTATTCTGTTGGGGTTTTCTTTTTTGTAATCAGCTTTGTAGGACCTGATAACTTCTCTCAATGAAATTCATGTTAGTTACTCAAGTCATGTGGGACCCACTGAGCTCTGAGTGACCCAAGCGCTGGGAATTCTTAAATGTAAAATTTCTAGATGTTCCTGGTCTCTGCTAGAGATATCTAACTGCCTTCTCTCTCTCTCACTGATGCTCTCTGCATCTCTTTAGTGCTCCCAGACCAATCGTATTTACCAGGAAGTGATGAAGAAGAGAGACTGGAGGGACCTAGTAGCCAACTAAGCCTTCAACAAGGTAATAACAACAGAAGAGAACTTTCCTATTTGCCAAGAGGAAAAAGGGCCTGAGATTCTGAGTGAAGGGCCTGAGATTGTGTAGCTGGCATGAGTAAGGATGAGAAAGGCCAGAGGGGAGTTTGTCTGAGCTGGTCCCCAGGTGTGAGGTTCTGGAGGAGCAGTCATAATAAGACACTGTTGGACCAATAACAAGGATGGAGGAACTGGAGTACAGTGTGTCAGTAGGGCCAGATTTAAAGATACTAATTACCTGGAAGAAATTGTGATTAGAAAGATCCCTCCAGGAAAAAATCTGTCTGAAGCTGTGAAGGGCTAAGAACTATGGTCCCTGGTCAATATTAAAGAGAAGACTCTTGGTGAAAGAAAAACACCTGTCTTAGTTATCTATACCTCACACTCATAACACTTCAGATAGCACATGCATGGGGGTTTTCCCAAGCAGTTATCCAGTTCTCTGAAGATACCAAGTGACCTATGATTTACCATATTTTGCCAAGTATAATGTGCATTTATTCACCCAAATTTCTGAGGGATAAATAAGTATGCACATCATACATGGGTATGTGTATGGGTAGTATGGTTTGGGATCTGGGGTAGGGGTTTGTGCTAGGCTGGCGGTTGTTTTGTTTGAGTAAATTGAAAATGAAAACCTACTCTCTTCTGGCTTGCTCTTATAGGACAGATGCTGCTTACACCTGGCTGCTTGCAAAATTTTCTCTTTAATTTTTACGTTGGCCAGATTAATTACAATGTGTCTAGGAGATGCTTAGCTTTAATTGAGATTACTCAGGGTTTGATATCCATTCAGAAGATGGATATCTGAATCTTTGGGCACACTTGGGAAGATTTTCAGTTATAATATCATACATTAGGACTTCCATGTCATTTGGGAGTCTCTTCTTTTCTTTTAGATTACCTATAATTCATTTATTTACTTCTAAGAGATTTCTCAGCTTTTACTCTCTTCCTTTATGCCTCTTTAGATGACTGGATTAGCTTGAGAGTCTTTTATTCAAGTCCTGAGATTCCTTCTTTTCCATGGTTTAATGTGTTGTTGAAACTTTCTACTGTATTTTGCAAGTCCCTGCATGACTCTTTAAGCTCTACTATATCCTTTGTAATTTTTTCCTTGTCTTTGGCAACTTTGTTATGTCTTTTGCTAAATTCGTGGGTTGGTTTTGGAGGTTTTCCACTTTCATTTCAATTTTCTTTATATTTTTGCCACTCATAATCTGAATTTCCTTTCTGTCATTTCCATGATTTCTCTTTTTTTTTTTGAAGCTCATCAAAAATATGGAATGCTTCATGAATTTGTGTGTCATCCTTGTGCAGGGGCCATGGTAATCTTCTCTCTATCATTCCAATTTTTAGTATATGTGCTACCAAAGTAAGCACTCCATGATTTCCTTACAGATGGAACCTTCTGTGATAGTTGCATTGTGATCCCTTCGGGGAATTGATCTCTTTTGCTTTTTCATGTTGCTAGTATTTTTTGTTGTTGTTTGTTTGTTTCCTGCTCATGTGTGTTTTCTTTTTCATTTCTTTCCCCTATTTCCTTCTCTCACTTCCTCCTTCTCTTTGATCTTCTTTGCCTCTCTGCTTTGAGGTTGAAATGGCCCTTTGGTACAGGAATTAAAGGGAGAGAAAAGAAAATGAGAGAGTAAGAAAGAGAAAGAGTCCTTAATATCCCCTCCTCCACACACAAACATACACATACACATACACACACACACACACACACACATATATATATATATAATCTGAGGTTCATATAATCCACCTCAGTTCTCTGTAAGAGATAATAAAAGAAAAAGAAATTTTAATTTTAATTACTATGATCTTTGTTGTCTAGGGGAATTTAAGAAAAACAAAAACTAAAAAAGAAAATTCTGCAAAAACACTAGGTGGCACAACAATAATAGGAAAATGCAATAAGAAAATATATAACTGCTTTTGGATGTGGTGGGGACTGGGTGTTTTTAGCTGGTTACCATGGAGATCTGGTCTTGTTTTCCTGTTTTTGTTCTCATAGTAGCTGCATAAGAGTTGAAACCTGGGGATGAAAGGAGGCTATAGTCCTGGAGATGATGCCATATGTTCAAGGAAATTGCTATCCAGTTCTGTGGTTAGTCAGGGTGCTATGAAATCTGTTTTATTTCTTTGTTTTTTCCTTTTTTTTTTTTTTGAGATAGGAGAGGTACTTCAACTATCCAAATGGTAACCAGAGGTTATAAGGAGGTCTGTAAGGAAGGTGGGACCTACCCAATCTGGCCTGGGTCATGGTGGTATTAGCACAAAGACTGCTGCCTGAATTTAGGGTACAGCTGGCTGCACAGCTGGTCCCTGGAAAGCCATGCCAAAGTGGGGCCCCATGGGTGTCAGGTGGCCCAAGACTTCACTGATCTCTGCTGCACTCTTGTGTCTCACTGAAGTAAGTGGCAAGGCACCTGACAGCCAGTTTTCTTGCTGACCAAACTCCATGCCAAACCCACCCATGTGCTGTGCCTATGAGCATCCAGCTGCAAGCCACTAGCTACTCCCAAAGATACCATGGCCAGACTACAATCTCTCCAGCCCTTCACTAAGGGCCTAGCTCCTGTGATGCTGACAGTCCCATGCATCCTCGGTTCTTGCTTATTTCACATCACATCCTTTGCCTGGAGGTATAGGCACATAGGGAATTTGGGCTTGTCCCAGGTCCACTCCCACAGAGGGCTTTAGGCAGTGGAGGAGACTCAAGGGTGAACTTAGTCCTCTAGGCTCTGTTCCTGGATTTCTGAACTCCCTTACACCTTTCCTGCAGGCCTCCCTCCCTTCTTTGTCTTTTTTGCTTTTGGTTTCCCATGCTGTCTCTCTGTGCCTTTCCAATGCTGTTTCTGGGCAGGAAGGTCCAGATGGAGAAGGCTAAACACTCCTCTCCCTAACTTTACCAAGAGCAACTAATGAGGAGATGTCTCTAAACTGCCATCTTGGAGCCTTTTCAATTTTCTCTAGTGTTAAGCTTTGATTTATTTTAATCTTTGTTATATACCTTAGGTTGGTTTGTGTATACCATAATACTTACAAGAAACATCTTATAACAGACTATTATAAGTTGATAACAACTTAACTTTGATATATACAAAGATTTTGTACTTTTATTCTACCTCTTCACTTAAAATGTTTGATGCCACAATATACATCTTTTTATATTGTGTATCCCTTAACAAGTTGTTGCAGCTGTAATTATTTTTCATTTTAACCTTCATACTAGAGACATGAGTGATTTATATATCACCATCACTATTAGAGTACTCTGTATTTTGACAGTACACTTTATTTTCCCAGTGAGTTTTATACATTATAATGTTTTTATATTATTACTTAGCAATCTTTTCTTTCATATTGAAGAATTCCTTGTAGAGTTCTTAAACTTTTTTAGGAGCTCAAGGACTTATTTCTTTTAAGATAGGTCTGGCAGTAATGAATTACCTTAGCCTTTGTTTGTCTGGGAAAGTCTATGTCTCTTTCATTTCTGAGGGACAGCTTTGCTAAGTACAGTATTATTGGTCATATGTTGGTCGTATTTTTTTCCTTTGGCACAATGAGTATATTATCTCACCTTGTTTTGGTCTGTAATATCTTTGTTGACTAATACACTAATAGCCTTATAGTAGCTCTGTTAAATGTTTTTTGCTTCTTTTCTCTTAGTGCGTTCATGATCCTCTCCTTGTTCTGGGTTCTTAACAGTTTGAGTATTGGTAGGAAGTAGTGTAATTTTGTTTGGATTGAATCTGACTGAAGATCTTTGACCTATTTCTACCTGGAGACTTAATGTGTTTCTCTAGTCTTAGAAAAATTTCTGCTATTATTTCTTGAAATAAGCTTTCTACCTTTTTGACTTTCTTTTCCCATGATTTGAATATTTGCTCTTTTGATGTATCTCACAAACTGCATAAGCTTTCTTCATTCCTTTTCATTCTTTTTTGTTCTCTGTATATTTCAAATAAGCTATTTTTGAGTTCAGTCATTCTTTTGTGTGATCATTTCTGCTGTTGATGTTCTCTGTTGCATTTTGCACTTCATTCATTGTATTTTTTGGCTCCAAAATTTCTGTTTGATTTTTTTTAATGCTGTCAATACCTCTTAAATTTCTCATTTTGGTTATGTATTACCTTCTAGATTTCAGTGAATCATTTCTCTGTATTTTCTTGAAGTTTGCTGAGATTTCTTAAGACCCATTTGGTCTTGTCCTTCATTCTTCCTCCCTAAAGTACAATCTCTACAGTTCATCTGAACAGATGTTTCAAAAATAGAAACCAGTTCATGCATTGTTCTTGTTTAAACTCAATGCCTTCTTGTGGTCTTCAGTGTTATATCCACACTACTTGGCATGCATATTGAAGGTTGCTGACAATGTAGCTGCATATTCCTAGTCCCTTGCCTCTCACTTCCCTGTCCCACATTCCCAGCACAACAGATTTTTATTAGTTACTTGAATTTGCCAAGTTTTCTCTCTTACATCTATGCCTTTGGAAAACAGTCTGGTGTAATAATCCAAACTTGAAAATGTAGATGACCTAAAACACAGTTAAACTCCTCATAGAAACCAACAGAAATGTGTATTACATTCATGAAAATACATAGAAAATTATGTCAATAGCAGCATTACTTATAAAAGCCAAACACTTAAAATAGCACAAACGGATAAATACTTCATGGCTTTCCTCAATGGGATACTATGTGTATACAGCAGTGAAAATAATTATAGAAAATGAATACAGATGAATTTCACAAGCATATTGAATAAAATGTATATAAATTTGGGGGCATTTGGCTTATTTTTTGTGTGTGTGTGTGTGTATAAAGAGTGAGAGAAGAGGGAAGGAGAGAAGAGAGAGCATGATTCTATTTATATCATAAATTACATAATAGCCAACATTAATCTAGGTATTGAAAGGGAAGATAGTAGTTGACCTTAAACAAGACTACAGAGATAGTTAGGGATGTGTGACTAGGAAGCTTGAGGTGTTGGGGTAATCTTACTTCTTGATTAAAGTGATCTGCTTACCTTGTGATCATTCAAACCTAATGTTGTCTAGGTATTTATTTTGCAATTAGGAATTTTGTTTTATTTTCTTACTTATTTATATATTTAAAGACATGATATTGTTCTGTCACTTATCTTGGCATAGTCATAGCTCTCTGCAGTCTTGATTTTCTGGGCTAAAGTAATCCTCCCACCTCAATATCCTGAGTAGCTGGAAATATAGGCATGAGCCATCACATGTGGCTAATCCTTATTTGATAGACTAGTGGGGCTTACCTTATTGCCCATGCTTGTCTTAAACTCCTGGCCCCAAGAAACTCTATAATTTTTATTTTTAAAAAATACTAAAAATTTAGTCTTTAAAAGATCAGATGACTATGTAAAGGGAAAAGTGGAAAAAAACAGAGTAAGTAGAAGTACAAAGGAATGGATAGAGCCTTTTGGAAAGATGTTTGGAGATCACTTAGGGATCTAAAAGCAGAACTGCCACTTGATCCTGCAATTCCTCTACTA
>CAUYON010162962.1:0-15614 GCA_963573935.1 Arctocebus calabarensis | reverse complement strand
GTAGTCCCAGCTACTAGGGAGGCTGAGGCAAGAGAATCGCTTAAGCCCAAGAGCTGGAGGTTGCTGTGAGCAGTGTGATGCCACGGCACTCTACCCAGGGTGATAAAGTGAGACTCTGTCTCTACAAAAAAAAAAAAAAACTCAAGTGCACGGCTTAAGTCAAAAGAAATGATGGGGGGGGAGGGGAGAGAGAAATGATGGGAACTGTGTAACGATCCTGAACAGAGGAGGCCATGACACCTAGAACAGTTACAGATGGATGGGCAGAGAGGGGCTCTGGTTGTGTGGGCAGGAGAGCAGGGACCCTGTACCCTGTGCAGAGTAAGGAGGTGGAACCAAGATGCCACTACCTCACACAAAGGTGACACGGGCTCCCTCAGATTCCTGTGCTGGTAGCCATTGAGCAACCCAGGTAGTGTGTGTGTGTCCTTTCTTTGATGGGCAGGGAGAGCCCTCCAGACCATAATGATTGTGAGCCCCCTTCATTTGGGCTCAGATCAATTTATACTTCCCAGAAGGTCTGAGAACTCCTCTAAAATGAAGAATGATACGATTAGCTTGGTGCCTATAGTTCAGCGGCTAGGGTGCCGGCCACATACACCAGGTCAGGTGGGTTTGAACCTAGCCCAGGCCTGCTAAGCAACAACAGCAACTACAACAACAAAATAGCTGGGTGTTATAGCGGACGCCTATAATCCCAGCTACTCAGGAAGCTGAGGCAAGAGAATTGCTTAAGCCCAAGAGTTTGAAGCTGCTGTGAGCTGTGACGCCAGGGCACTCTACCAAGGGCAACATAGCAAGACTCTGTCTCAAAAAAAAGAAAGAATGATATGATTAAAGGAATTGAAAACAGAAGAGAAGATCAAGACTGTCAGAAGACACAAGACACTTAAAAGCTTCGTAGATCAGGCCTGGCACGGTGGTTCACACCTGTAATCGTGGCACTCTGGGAGGCTGAGGTGCGCGAATTGCTTGAGCTCACTAGTTCAACACCAGCCTGAACCAAAGTGAGACCCCATCTCTACTAAAATACAAAAACCCAAGGCAAGAGGATCGCTTGAGCCCAAGAGTTGGAGGTTGCTGTGAGCTATGACGCCATGGCATTCTACCCAGGACAGCAGCTTGAGACTCTGTCTCAAAAAAAAAAAAACCTTTGTGGATCATCTAGAAGTAGTAGAAGTCATTGAAGTTAAGAACTTAGTTGAGGGCTGCGCCAGTCCCATCCTGGTGACCCCCAACCATACTGGAAGTGATAGGTTCAAACCCAGCCCTGGCCAAAAAAAAAAAGAACTTAGTTGTGGGCTGAGCATGATGGCTCACACCTATAATCCAAGCATTCTGAGAGGCCGAGGTGGGTAGATTGCTTTAGCTCAGGAGTTTGAGAACAGCCTGAGCAAGAGCAGGGCCCTGTCTCTAAAAACAACTAGGAAAACTAGCCAGACATCGTGGTAGGTCCCAGTAGTCACAACCCCTTAAGAGCTGAGACAAGGCTTGGTGCCTGTAGTACAGTGGTTAGGGCACCAGCCATGTATACCAGGGCTGACGGGTTCAAACCCAGCTGGGACATGCCAAACAACAATAACAAAAACAATAAAAAAAAATAGTGGGTATTGTGGTGGGCACCAGTAGTCCCAGCTACTTGGGAGGCTGAGACAAGAGAATCCCTTAAGCCCAAGAGTTTGAGGTTACTATGAGCTATGATGCCACAGCATTCTTACCCAGGGTGACAGAATGAGACTCAGTCTCAAAAACAAACAAAAAGACCTTAGTTGTGGGTTAAGCAGATTTGGGGGCAAGACACTTGGGCAAGTTAACCAGAATGTGCTTCCAGTAGCAGAAAAGGAGCAACACAGGGTCAGTGGGAGCCTCATGACAGAGATTGGAAAAGAAGGGTGGGTCTTGTAGCCCCAGAGAGGTAAGCCAGCTGCCTTCCTGCCCAGCACTGGGAGCCATAGGACAGTGAATGGAGGCATATCACCCAGAGCTCTATCCTACATGAGGCCATTATCCAGGAGTTAGGACTCTGGTCAGATGAGGTAGATTGAACAGGTGAGTGTGCTTTTTTCCTTTCCAAACCCACTAAGCCAGGACTGGAAAACCTGTGTCCTTGTGGGTCCTTGAGTGCAGCCTTTTGACTGGATCCAAATTTTACAGAACAAATCCTTTAAATAAGCAATCGTAAAAGAGCACGTCCCCACAGCAGGATGGGAGACCAAAGCAGACAGTTGATTAAGGCCTAGAGCAGAGTTTCTCAACCTTCCTAATGATGCGACCCTTTAATACAGTTCCTCATGTTGTGGTGACCCCTAACCATAAAATTATTTTCGGTGTGCAATGAAAATTATTTTATGCCTTGGCACCTATAGCACAAGTGGCTAAGGCGCCAACCACATATACCAAAGCTGGCGGGTTCAAATCCAGTCTGGGTCTGCCAAACAACAATGACAACTATAGGCGACACCTGTGGCTCAGTGAGTAGGACACTGGCCCCATATACCAAGGGTGGCAGGTTCAAACCCGGCCCCAGACTGCAACAAAAAGCCAGGTGTTGTGGCAGGCGCGTGTAGCCCCAGCTACTCAGGAGGTTAAGGCAAGAGAATCTCCTAAGCCCAAGAGCTTGAGGTTGCTGTGAGCTGTGACGCCATGGCACTCTACTGAGGACGATAAAGTAAGACTCTGTCTCTTAAAAAAAAAAAAAAAAGGGGGGGGCGGTGCCTGTGGCTCAAAGGAGTAGGGCACCGGCCCCATACGCTGGAGGTAGGGGGTTCAAACCCAGCCCTGGCCAAAAAAAACTGCAAAAAAACAAACAAAAAAAATGACAACTACTACCAAAAAATAGCTGGGTGTTGTGGTAGGCTCCTTTAGTCCCAGCTACTTGAGAGGCCTAGGCAAGAGAATTACTTAAGCCCAGGAGTAGGAGGTTGCTATGAGCTGTGATGCCATGGCACTCTACTCAGGGTGACAGCTTGAGGCTCTGTCTCAAAGAAATTAGGGTTGGGGGCCATCACAACATGAGGAATTGTATTAAAGGGTCGCAGCATTAGGAGGGTGAACCCCTCCAATGTGCCACCACTGGCCTAGAGGGTAGCACATTGCTGGCAGATGGTGTCTGATTTTGATGAGGCTTTACCTCAAGTGCTATGGGGTTGGTGGCAGAGGCAAGGGACTTGTGCAAAATTGACCCAGGGAGACTTGGCACAAGCAGGCCAAGCAAAGGTGGCCAGTTCCGGGGTCTGGGGAGTTCGGGCTATGCAGCAGCCATCCCTCTAGACCCTGAGCAGAGGCAGAAGGTATGTAGTCTGACCAAGAGGGGCTATTGCTTCTTCTGGCCAGGGTGTCCTGTTTGGAGCTGAGAGAGGAGCAGGAGGCAGGCAAGAGCTGTCTCAGGGGTACCCCTGGGGCTTTCCTGTCCCCAGTGAGATGTCAAATTCTCTGGCAAGCATGACCTGTGTCCCCAGGAAGCAGGAAGAGCTGGTGCAGCAGGTGCGGAAGCGGCTAGAGGAGGCGCTCATGGCTGACATGCTGGCCCATGTAGAGGAGCTGGCCCGTGATGGTGAGGCACCACTGGACAAGGCCTGTGCAGAGGAGGAGGAGGAGGAGGAGGAGGAAGAGGAAGAAGAAGAACCTGACCAGGACCAGGAGATGGAGCACATCTAGGGCAGTGCCACGTGGGCCCATGGGTACAGGTGGGGACTTGAGTCTAAGCCTGTGGCTTGAACAGGTCACAGGCCACAGCACAGATTTAAGCAATAATCATGGGTGGGGTAAGGGAAACACAGTGTTGGAATGACTGGAAATGGCCCTTTTGCCTGGGGGTGAAGTCAGGTGGCTGGACCAAGAGGCCACATCCCCAAAGCCCCCCAAGAGCTATGCTAGGTAGCTGTCTCCAAGAACTTTACGTCTCCCTGAAAGAGTAGGGGAACTCCCACCTCTCCATCCTGTATCTAATGGTGTTCCCTCCCTGCCCTTTTCTAGATGCCTTGCCAAGAGCCCTGCACTGCGGGGGCGCCAGCCCTGAGCTGCCTGCAGACTCCAACCCTCCGCTGTGCTTGGGACCAGGCTTGGTGGCCAGGCCCAGTGGGATGGGAGGCTCCCGCCCCTCCCTGCTCCTTTCCAGTTGTGTCCTGCCTGCCCCAGGCCTCAGGCAGCTGAGGATGGCCCCCCACCCAATGGAACTTCCATGCCCCTCAGAAGGGCCTGTGTTCTGGAAGTGCTGGTTGCTCCTGGGCCCTGCCTGGCAGGAGGCCCTTCTGGGTCATTGCTCTCTATGTAACATCAGGACCCAGACTAGCCGTGTCCCTGGAGACAGAAGAGCTGCCAGCAAGTGCCCACCTGGACAACACCAGGATCCAGGGCCACCTGTGAGGATTTTTGAGTTGCTGTATCACCATGAGGCTGGAGAAATACTTTGGAAGCAGATTACCCACCTTGTACCGCCCATGGGCATGATGTGCAGCATGGCTACCTGGTGGAGCAGAGCCATCCAGAAGGCACACCCAGGAAGTCCTGTCCTTCCAATAAATCCATGATACACACAGGGCTGGACATTTGCCAGCTGTGTGAGCTCTCATATGTGCTGCACTTGGAAGTGAACTCCAGCCTTGAGTTTCTGAGAACCAGACTGTCTTCCGCAGCTGCACTTGAAACCTCTACAAAGTGAGCCAGGCCAAGGCAACTCTGCCATTGCCACCCTGTGCCTCAGTTTCCCCATCTGTATAGTGGGGACAGATACCTGGCTTTTGGGACAGAGCTGGTACTTTTTGTAAATGGTGCACTGAGGCATGGGGACGGGGGAGAGCTTTTGGCACCAAGATCATCCATGACGTTATGCAAACACACTGCCCCCAGCACCTTGGGGCAAGAGCAGCCTCCACACCTGCCAACCTTGCCCTGAGCAGACAGTGCACCAGCACCCTCTCCTCTGGGCTCCAGAGTGCCTCTCTGGTGGTATCTTCTCCCAATCAAGCGAGCCCTCCCAGTTGGGTGCCACCCCACAGAGAGGGCTGGTCCAGGTCCTGTGCCCTGTGTAGTCAGGCAGGGGTGGGCATGTTGGAGCTGATGGAAGCCCTGTTCAGGAGATGAGGGTCTACCCTAATGCCACCTGACCTCGATGAGGTTGCTGGGGGGGGGAGGGGTTCCAAGGTGTCCCTTGCCCCTACAGGTATGCTGACCTGGATGGTGCTGATGGCTTTCCTTTTGTTACGTGTCAGGTCAAAGCACAATTCTCAGAGGACAGTGGCTGCCAAGTACTGTGGGCTCAGCATCCCCAACTATGGCCTGCCTGGAGGAGAAATTTGTATAAGGGAGATGTGGGACAGTGGGGTGTCCTGTACCCACAGCTGAATAAAGCCACTCAGGTGGAATGTCTTTGGCGCCTTTGTTAATTCTGAGGACCCAAAGGTCTGAAGTATCTGGGAGTGCTGAGTGACCTCCCAGCTTAAGTTCTTTAGACTTCAGTGCCTGTGCCCATTTTGTCATTGATAATGGAGACCCAGGGCAACACTGGCCACTGAGACTGCCCCAGCTTCACTGATTCTCAGGACCCAGTGCTGACTGACATAAAAGGCCAGGCATGCTGGGGAAAGTTTCCATGAGAGGCTAGGTGTGCCGGGCACCTGGTCCCAGGTCACAAGTTGTCCTGCTGCTGCCTGGAATGAGGACAGATGTGCTTGAGGTCAGAGCCACCCACCGGTCCCTTCGTGGAGAGGAGGCAGGAGGGACCTTTGAGGAAGGGTGGGGTCAGCCCCAGGACCTAGGGCTCCTGCTCAATACCCCAGCCCCAGACCTTGAAGGGCTAGGAGACCACACTCCCTTCACTGCCCTGCCACCTCCAGCAGGTCTGCTTTGACCCTCCCAGAGACCCCCTCTGCACCTGCACCAGCACCAGAGGCCTATCTAGACATAGAAGGTGGCCACCAATCCAGGCTTGAGGGTCCCTCCTGAATTCTTTTGGGTTTTTTTGTGTTTTTTTCTTGTAGATACAGAGTCTTTCTTTATTGCCCTCCATAGAGCGCCGTGGCATCCCACAGCTCACAGCAACCTCCAACTCCTGGGCTTAGGCGATTCTCTTGCCTCAGCCTCCTAAGTAGCTGGGACTACAAGTACCTGCCACAATGTCCAGCTATTTTTCTGTTTTGCTATTCGGCCAAGGCTGGGTTTGAACCCACCACCTTTGGTATATGGGGTTGGCGCCCTACTCGCTGAGCCACAGGTGCTGTCCTGAATTATTTTGTTTTTGAGACAGAACCCTCCAGCTTTCGCCCTGGGTAGGGTGCTGTGGCTTCACAGCACACAGCAACCTCCAAGTCCTGGGCTCAAGTGATTCTCCTGCCTCCGCCTCCCAAGTAGCTGGAACTATAGGCGCCTGCCCCAACACCCAGCTATTTTTTGGTTGCAGCCATCATTGTTTGGCGGGTCTGGGCTGGATTTGAACCTGCCAGCTCAGGTGCATGTGGCTGGCGCCTTAGCTGCTTGAGCCACAGGTGCTGAGCCCCTCCTGAATTCTTTTTTCACTCCTTGAACCTCAGACCCCAGCAGCTTTAGGAGATATAGTCCGGTGGCCTATCCCCAGCAGCACACAGGCCCCACACTCCACCTGTTACCTGCCCTGGCCCTGGACCAAGGAGCAGTGGGGGTGGGGAGCTCAAGACTCCTGCTCCCATGCTCTGAGTGTGGGGGCCTCCTGACTGTGACTTTCCTGCACAGCACAACACCCTAGGCCAGGCTGAACACTCTCTTCCAGAAAGCCCCACTTCCATGTCTCAACCATTGTGACTGACCTCACACTACCCTTGCAACAAGATCTTTGTGTACTGTCATCTCCCCTCAGACCATTCACCCACTTGGGTGGCTGTAGTACCCCTTGCTGGGTCCCTGCTCAATGTCAGGAACTAAGGGGCATCCAAGAAGCCCTGAGCTGCCCACGACCCCAGACCTGCTGTCCCAATGGCTCCTAGCTCCAGGTGGGCAGCAGTGGTATTCTGAGCACCAAACACCCTCATCACAACCCTCCAGGGAAGACCTACCCAAATGAACCCCTAACGCTGCTGTGACAGAACTCCATAAATGTGGTGGCACAGATTTTTGGAGACCATCACCATCCAGAAATTCTATCAGTGCCATTCTAGCACAGGGATGCTTAACCTTGGGATTCTTTTTTTTTTTTTTTTTTTTTGTGGAGACAGAGTCTCACGCTATCACCCTCGGTAGAGTGCTGTGGAGTCACAGCTCACAGCAACCTCCAGCTCTTGGGCTCAAGCGATTCTCTTGCCTCAGCCTCCCGAGTAGCTGGGACTACAGGCGCCCGCCACAGCGCCCAGCTAGTTTTTGAGAGTCTTAAGAACTTGGTCAAGATTGAAAAGATTGCTGAGGGTGGCTCCTGTGGCCTAAAGGAGTAGGGGGCTGGACCCATATACCGGAGGTGGCAGGTTAAAACCTGGCCTTGGCCAAAAAAAAAAAAAAAAAAGAACAAAAAGGATTTCCTGAGCAACATAGTGAGACCCCATCTCTTAAAAAAATAAATTAGCTGGGGTGGCACCTGTAGCTGAGTCAGCAAGGCGCCAGTCACATACACCTAGAGTGGTGGGTTCGAACTCAGCCTGGGCCTGTTAAGCAACAATGATACTGCAACCGAAAAATATCTGGACGTTGTGGTGGGCACCTATAGTCCCAGGTACTTGGGAGGCTGAGGCAAGAGAATCACTTAAGCCCAAGAGTTTGAGGTTGCTGTGAGCCGTGATGCCACAGTACTTTACCTAGGGCAATAGCTTGAGACTGTCTCAAAAAAATAATAATAAATAAATAGGCTCGGCGCCTGTGGCTCAACGGGCTAAGGCACCAGCCACGTACACCTGAGCCGGCGGGTTAGAATCCAGCCTGGGCCCACCAAACAACAATGACGGCTGCAACCAAAAAATGGCCAGGTGTTGTGGTGGGCACCTGTAGTCCCAGCTACTTGGGAGGCGGAGGCAGGAGACTCCCTTGAGCCCAGGAATTGGAGGTTGCTGTGAGCTGTGATGCCACAGCACTCTATCCAGGGTGACAGCTTGAGGCTCTGTCTCAAAAAATAAATAAATAAATTTGCTGGGCATGGTGGAAACAACCAAAGTGTCCATCAGCAGATGAATGAACGACATAGTCCATCCATGCACTGGAATGTCACTCAGCCATGAAAATGAACAAGGCTGTGACACAGGCCACATGGATGGACCTTGAGGACATCATGCTAAGTGAGAGAAGCAGACCCAGAAGGATATACAGTGTTGAGATTTCATTTATAAGAAATGTTCTTCTAAGCCTAAGAGCTGGAAGTTGCTGTGAGCTGTGATGCCAGGGCACTCTACTGAGGGCAACAAAGTGAGACTCTGTCTCTTAAAAAAAAAAATCTAAAGGGTGGCACCTGTGGTTCAGTGAGTGGAGCGCCAGCCCCACATACCGAGGGTGGCGGGTTCAAACCCAGCTACGGCCAAACTGCAATAAAAAATAGCTGGGTGTTGTGGCGGGCACCTGTAGTCCCAGCTATTCAGGAGGCTAAGGCAAAAGAATCGCCTAAGCCCAAGAGCTGGAGGTTGCTGTGAGCTGTGACGCCACAGCACCTATACTGAGGGCAACAAAATGAGACTCTGTCTCTAAAAAAAAAAAAAAGAAAGAAAGAAAAAAAATGTTCAGAACAGGCAGATCCAAGAGAAGAAAAGAGGATTTGTGGTTGGCAGGGACTGGGTAGTATTGAAGTTGGACAGATACTAAAAGGTTTAGGAGGGTTCTTTTTGGGGTGATGATATTCTAAAATTGGTGCAGGTATAGTGGCTCACACTTGTAATCCCAGCACTACGGAGGCCAAAGGCAGGAGGATCACTTGAGCTCAGGGAACCTGAAGGCTGTCCACAAACCCTGTCCCTAGTGGTGTCAGTGATAAGCTTAAGGAGAAGGTGGGGCCAGTGTGTTAAAGCAGTCACCTGACAGGTCCCCTCAGAGACTTGGCCAGTGACCCATGAAGCATTTTGGATGCACCATCACCCAGCTGGGAATGGCAAAAAGGAAAAAAAAAAAAAGGGCAGCACCTGTGGCTCAGTGAGTAGGGTGCTGGCCCCATATACCAAGGGTGAGTTCAAACCCGACCCTGGGAAAACTGCAACAACAACAACAAATAGCCGAGCACTGTGGTAGGAGCCTGTAGTCCCAGCTACTCAGGAGGCTGAGGCAAGAGAATCGCCTAAGCCCAAGAGCTGGAGGTTGCTGTGAGCTGTGATGCCATAGCACTCTACCGAGGGTGACAAAGTGAGACTGTCTTTAAAAAAAAAAAGGCAAAAATTAATTTGAGCTGAGTGCAAGAAACTTCCCCCAAGAGTAAGCATAGAATGATTCCACTAATGCAAGGATCCAGAAGAGGCAAAACCCGTTCATGGTGACAGGTGGATAGTGAAGGACAGGTTGGCCTGGGTATGGCAGTGCCCATCCAACAGGACTAAAGTTTGGAAGGAATATAAAACCACAAAATTGTGCTCCCCACGCAGTTAATTTTCTCTGGTTAGGGGGCCAGGCACAGTGGCTCACGCCTGTAATCCTAGCACTCTGGGAGGCCAAGGTGAGCGGATTGCCTGATCTCACGGGTTCAAGATCAGCCTGAGCAAGAGCAAGACCCCATCTCTAAAAATAACTGGCGTTGTGGTGGGCACCTGTAGTCTCAGCTTCTCAGGAGGCTGAGGCAAGAGAATTGCTTGAGCCCAAGAGTTTAAGGTTGTTGTGAGCTATGAGCCAGGGTACTCTATGGAGGGTGACTAAGTGAGACTCTGTCTCAAAAAAAAATATTTTTTTCTTCCTCTGGTTATAACACATGCTCATGGTTACTCTTGGGAATGGGTTTCAGGTAGCTTTCTTGAAGTAGATTTCATTGAAAGATAATTTACATACATGCCATACGCTTCCATTTTTATTTTTATTTATTATTTTTTCTTTGTAGAGACAGAGTGTCACTTTGTCGCCCTTGGTAGAGTGCTGTGGTGTCACAAAGCTCACAGCAACCTCCAACTCCTGGGCTTAGGCGATTTCTCTTGCTTCAGCCTCCCGAGTAGCTGGGACTACAGGCACCCGCCATAATGCCCGGCTATTTTGCTATTTTGCAGTTTGGCCGTAGCTGGGTTTGAACCCACCACCCTCGATATATGGGGCTGGCACCCTACTCACCGAGCCACAGGCGCCGCCCATGCTCCCATTTTTACTGCCATGTCTTCCTATCTTCCAGTCTTCCCTGTTACAGTATTTCCCCAATACACTTTAAAACCGCAAATAGTTAAAATATCACTAAAGTCCTCCTAATGGGAGAGAGCCAGGCCCGGCCCCCAACCCTGAGCCCACTCCCCAAGGGTGACCCCTTTCAACAGTCATGTTGTTTCTTCTGCAATTCTCCTCCATGTTTCTAAAGGTATTAGTGCTGCTTTTTCTTTTCTTTCTTTTTTCCTCCTCCCCAGCCCCTGGCCACCACATCCTGTCTCTGTGGATCTGCCTGTTCTGGGCATTTCATGTTAAATGGAATCTCACAGTGTGTGTCCTGTGTCTGGCTTCTCTCACTGAGCATGATGTCCTCAAGGTCCATCCACTTTGTAGCCTTCTGTAGTCAAAGCCTTCTTTCTTTTCATGTCTGAGTGATATTCCAGTGTGGAGCATGGGGGATAGGCTCTCTCTCTTGATTTACCAGTTTTGGGAGGTCTTCCATAACCTCCTACCCATGGGAATGAGTTGGGATTTTTTGTTTGTTTGTTTTTCTTTTTTGAGACAGAGTCTCACTCTGTTGCCCATGCTGGAGCGCCGTAGTGTCATAGCTCACAGCAACATCAAACTCCTGGGTTCAAGAGACCCTCTTGCAGCTCGGCACCTGTGACTCAAGGAGCTAAGGCACTCGCCACATACACCTGAGCTGGCAGGTTCGAATCCAGCCTGGGCCCGCCAAACAACTACGGCTGCAACCAAAAAATAGCTGGGCATTGTGGCGAGTGCCTTGTAGTTCCAGCTACTTGGGAGGCGGAGGCAGAATTGCTTGAGCCCAGGAGTTGAGGTTTCTGTGAGATGTGATGCCACAGCACTCTATCCAGGGTGACAGCTTGAGACCCTCTTGCCTCAGCCTCCCAAGTTAGTTGAGACTACAGGCTTGTGACAATATGCTACTTTTTTTTTTCTGTTTTTAGTAGAAATGAGGTCTTGGTCTTACTCAGGCTGCTCTCAAACTCCTGAGCTTAAGCAATCCACCCATCTCAGCCTCCCAAAGTACTGGGATTATAGGTGTGAGCTGCCATGCCTGGTGGGGAATGAGCATTTACACTCTTGGACTCCTGCCAGGACCACCAGCACAGGGTTATGTCACTAGTCCGAGATGATTGGCCCTAGGGTCCTGGACACTTTTTCTGTTTGTCCTTTGGTTAATAATCACTTCATTCTGGTCTAACTGTAATGAAAGTGAAGAGATAGTAGAGCCAACCCAGCCCTGCCCACAGCCTCCTCACTCTCTCCTCCATCACACTCCTTTCAACCTCTCTCTGAGGAGGAGTTGGGTGCTATTTTCATCCACAGACATTCCTGAATAAATCTCTCAAAGGGCACTTTTTAAAACTTAAGATGCATTTTGTATTATAGAAGATTTTCAAATATATGCCAGATAACACTGGCCTCATAGGTATGATCCAGGCCCACTGTGTCTCCCATAACCACCTCCCAACCCAAACTGCCTCTGATTCCTTTTTTTTTTTTTTTTTTTTTGAGAGAGAGAGTCAACTTTTTGCCTTGGGTAGAGTGCCGTGGTGTCACAACTCACAGCAACCTCAAACTCTTGGGCTTAAGCGATTCTCTTGCCTCAGCCTCCCAAGTAGCTGGGACTACAGGCGCCCGCCACGTCTGGCTGTTTTTTGGTTGTAGTTGTCATTGTTGTTTGGCAGGCCTGGGCTGGATTCGAACCTGCCAGTGCTGGTGTATGTGGCTAGCGCCCTAGCTGCCGAGCTTTTTTTTTTTTTTTTAATTTTATTTATTTATTTATTTTTGCAGTTTTGGCCGGGGCTGGGTTTGAACCCACCACCTCCAGCATATGGGGCTGGTGCCCTACTCCTTTGAGCCACAGGCGCCGCCCCCTTTTTTTTTTTTTTGAAACTTGGTAACCCTTGGTTGGTAGAGTGCCATGGCGTCTTAGCTCACAGCAACCTCAAACTCTTGGGCTCAAGCGATTCTCTTGCCTCACCTCTCGAATAGCTGGGACTACAGGCGCCCACCACAGCACCTAGCTATTTTTTTGAGTCTCACTCTTGCTCTTGCTGGTCTCGAACCCATAAGCTCAGGCAATCCACCTGCCTTAGCCTCCCAAGTGCTGGGATTATAAGCGTGAGCCACTGTGCCTGGCTTGATTCCTTGATTTATTCCAATGTTCTGAGAGTTTTTTGATTTTTTTTTTTTTTTTTTGAGACAGAGCCTCAAGCTATCACCCTGGGTAGAGTGCTGTGGCATCACAGCTCACAGCAACCTCCAACTCCTGGGCTCAAGTGATTCTCCTGCCTCTGCCTCCCAAATAGCTGGGACTACAGGCCCCTGCCACAATGCCCAGCTACTTTTTTTTTTGGTTGCAGCTGTCATTGTTGTTTGGCAGGCCCAGGCTGGATTCGAACCTGCCAGCGCAGGTGTATGTGGCTGGCGCCTTAGCCACTTGAGCCACAGGCGCCGAGCCTTTTTTTTTTTTTTTAAAAGATAGAGTCTCACTTTGTCCACCCTCACCCCTGGTAGAGTGCTGTGGCATCACAGCTCACAGCAACCTCCAACTCCTGGGCTTAGGTGATTCCCTTGCCTGAGCCTCCTGAGTAGCTGGGACTACAGGCACCCGCCTCAACGCCTGGCTATTCTTTCGTTGTAGTTTGGCTGGGGCTGGGTTTCAAGCCACCACCCTCAGTATATGTGGCTGGTGCCCTATTCACTAAGCCACAGGCACCGTCCTTTTGTTTGTTTTTTTGAGATGGAGTCTCACTTTGTCACCCTAGGTAGAGTGCTGTGATGTCATAGCTCATAGCAAACTCAGACTCTTGAGCTCAAGCGATTCTCTTGGCTCAGCCTCCCAAGTAGATGGGACTACAGGTGCCTGACACAATGCCCAGCTATTTTTAGAGATGAGGTCTCACTCTGGCTCAGGGTAGTCTCGAACTCGTGAGCTCAGGCAATCCACTTGCCTTGGCCTCCCAAGTGCTAGGATTATAGGCATAAACCACTGTGCCTGGCTGGTTGTTTATGAGACAAAGTCTCACTTTGCGTAGCCTTGGGCAGTGTGTCGTGGGGTCATCGTAGCTCTCAGCAACCTCAAATTCTTGGGCTCAAGTGATCTTCTTGCTTCAGCCTCTGAGTAGCTGGGACTATAGGAGCTTGCCAGGACTCCTGACTCATTTTTCTATTTTTAGTAGAGATGGAGTCTCACTCTTGCTGAGCCTGGTCTTGAACTCCTAAGCTTAAGTAATCCACTCACCTCAGCCTCCCAGAAAACTAGTTATTCCAATGTTCTACCATAAAAAAGTTCCAGACATGGTGCAGAGTTGACAACTTCATAGTTGACAACCATATACCCAGCAGCCACTAGCAGCTCCCAAATGAAGTGATTCTGCCCCCCAGGGAACTCATCCAGAGACATGTTTGGTTGTCACACCTGGAGATGTATCACGGGTTGAATTACATATAAAGATATGTCTGTGTCCTACACTCCAGAACCTGTGGATAAGATCTTTGGAAACAGGGTCTCTCCAAACGTGATCAAGGTGAGTTCATACTGCGGGAGTGGTGTCTTTTTTTTTTTTTCTTTTTAGGGATTATCTAGGTCAGTATGGCTCCCAAACTTGTAACTCACTAGAACCCTCTCAGCTAGTGTCTTTATGAAAAGGGACTGGCGTCTAGATGAGAAGAGGCAAGTTTGGACAGAGACACAGGGAAGGAGACTGTGTGGAGACAGAGGCAGATACCAGCATGATATGGCAGGCACCAAGGCTGCCTGGAGTCCCCAGGCACTGGAAGAGGTAGGAAGGATCCTTCTGAGGCAGCTAGCCCTCAATTTCCAACTTCTAGGCTCCAGAAATGAGAAAGAATTAAATTCTCATTGCTTTAAACTACCCTGTTTGTGATGGTTTGTTATGGAAGCCACCAGAAACTAATATGGGGTGCGGGATAGGTGAGGGGTGGGAATGACCCTGGCATAGGGTAGGTGGAGGTGGGGATGCTGCTCAGCACCCTGCAGTGCCTAAGATAGCCCCACCCCAGAGAATGACACAGCCCCAAATGAACAGAGAATTAGGGGAGAGCTCTGTTCTAGGGTTATCTTAGTCTATTTGGGTTACTATAACAAAATACCATAAACTGGGCGCCTTATAACCAACAGAAGTTTATTTCTTACATTTCCAGAGACTGTTAGTCCAAGATAGAGGCACGCAGATTTAGTGTCTGGTGAAGGCCATTTCCTATATCACAGATGGCACCTTCCCACTGTAACCCCACACTCTCTGAGGTCCCTTTTTATAAAGGCACTAATCCAAATCTGAAGGGCTTGACCCCCATAACCTAAACACTTCCCAAAGGCCCCACTTAATGCTGTCATATGAGGGTTATGGTTTCAACATAGGAATTTTTTTTTTTTTGAGACAGCCTCAAGCTGTTGCCCTGGATAGAGTGCTATTGCATCACAGCTCACAGCAACCTCCAATTCCTGGGCTCAAGCGAGTCTCCTGCCTCTACCTCCCAAGTAGCTGAGACTACAGGCGCCCACCACGCCTGGCCATTTTTTGTTTGCAGCCGTCATCATTGTTGTTTGGTGGGCCCAGGCTGGATTCGAACCCACCAGCTCAGGTGTATGTAGCTGGCGCCTTACCCCATTGAGCCACAGGCACCAAGCCAGGAATTTTTTTTTTTAGACAGTCACTGTGTTGACCTTGGTAGAGTACCACGGCGTCACAGCTCACAGCAGCCTCTATTTTTTGGTTGCAGTTGTCATTGTTGTTTAGCAGGCCGGACAGGGCTTGAACCTGCCTGCCTTGGTGTATGTGGCTGGCGCTCTGACCACTGAGCTACAGGTGCTGAGCCTCAACATAGGAATTTGACGACACACAAACATTCAGATCACAGCAAGGTCTGAATGTCACTCTGAACATTTCACTTTACATGTGGTCTGTCAGTGTCCTTCTACCCTCCTCCTTTCTCTGTGCAGCCTCAAACCATTTTTCTTCTAGTGCATTTTTAAAGCACATGATACCATTGCCTCCTGAATCCTGGAGCATATCCCTGTGGTTAGTTCTAAAACGGCTTTTATTTATTTATTCATTTATTTGAGACAGGGTTTTACTCTGTCACCCAGGCTGGAGTGCCAAGGCATCATCATAGCTCACTGCAATCTCTAACTTTTAGGTTCAAGCCATCCTCTTGCCTTGGCCTCTTGAGTAGCTGGCACTACTTACAGGTGCCTCACCATACCTAGCTAATTTTTTTTTTTTTTTTGAGACAGAGCCTCAAGCTGTCACCCTGGATAGAGTGCTGTGGCATCACAGCTCACAGCAACCTCCAATTCCTGGGCTCAAGCGAGTCTCCTGCCTCCACCTCCCAAGTAGCTGGGACTACAG
>CAUYON010162956.1:0-34520 GCA_963573935.1 Arctocebus calabarensis | reverse complement strand
CCTGTAATCCTAGCATTCTGAGAGGCTGAGGTGGGTGGATTATTTGAGCTTAGGAGCTCGAGACTAGCCTGAGCAAGAGTGAGACCTCATTCCTACTAAACATAGAAAAACTAGCCAGGCATTGTTGTGGGTGCCTGGCTGTGTAGTCCCAGCTCCTCAGGAGGTTGAGGCAAGAGGATCACTTGAGTCCAAGAGTTTGAGGCTGCTGTGAGCTATGACACCACAGCACTCTACCCATGGTGACAGAGCAAGACTCTGAAAAATAAATAAATAAATAAAATAAACCTGTGGTTCTCAAACACTAAAACAGATACCGATCTCTGAGAAGTCCACAATGAAATGAGAAAAATAAAAATAATACATTAGGCCTTTCCTAAAGCTAACACTTTCTCTATTCCAAAGAACTGCCCTCTATTCCAAAACCATAGCTCTCATATTTTATGACAGTGAGATTATATGCATTATGCTAGCAATCCTATGTCTGGGGTCCCCAAATTATCTCTGAAACTTTCTGGATGGAACTATAAAGCCTGGTGATCACTAGCTAAAAGCATTATTTTTTTTCCTTTGGCATTACTGGCGTTGAGGATTATAGAAAACATCTGTATAACCTGGGAGGGGAATGGTTTCTGTTTTAAGACTTTGAATCTAATTAGTAATGAACTATTACTTTTTCCCTGCCATATGCTTACATATGACAGAAAAGGCATTTCATGTTAGCAGAGTCTTTGTGACAAAGAGGAATAAGAATACTTAATCTAGTTTAATGTTGTGAGTGACTGAAATTCGAAAACCATTCTTCTGTTGCTCATTTATAATAATCCCTGCTGTACAAGATGAATATAAATGTAACCCTCTGCCTTTCCCTCAAAAGTACAGCAACTCCAACCGTTAAGTCTACTAATAGGTTTCTTTTTCTCCTTAAAACTTCAATCAAAAAATACTTTAATAATCAGAGGGGCACATTTATTACTGCCATAAACTTTGAATATCAATGTGATTAAAAGCAATCTTGCACTGAAATGCTATTTAAATAGTGAAATTTTACTTTTCCTTTTTTAAAGGATTTTTTTAATGGCACAAATCCCAGATGATTGTGTTTGCTATCTGCTGCAACCTCAGCTTTCATTTCATCTTTTTTTAAAAGCCAATTACTTCTAATGCAAACTGCACACATTTCTCCTCCCCCTTGAAGAAAAGATTTTATAAGAGAATAACTAAATACAACATGCTATAAGACACGGCAAGAAAAAGTCTGATATCTTTACTTAAAAAAATTTGAGGAGATAACGGTCAGTATTTCTAGACAAGGATAAGGAAAATAAAAGGTTAGGGGAACCTACTCAAGCCCATAAAAAACCAGTACCTGTTCTGGAATGGGCCAAGCATAGCTCACATAGATTAAACATGTGAGCTGAGAGTCAGACAGATCTGGGTTATAGGGCCTCTTACATGTTTTGTGATCTTGGTGAGTTACTTCACTTTTCTGAGCTCTAGTTTCCTCATCTGTAAAAAGGAGATAATGGTGAAACCTAGATCACAGTATTGCTATGAAGATTACATAAAGTGAAACATATGCTGGGACAAAGTAAAAGTATCCACCAAACTTGAAACATCTACATATGTATTCTGAGATGCACATATCAGGATATAAGGACATGTGAACGTAAAGATACCATCATAAAGAAAAAACAAGACCACATCACATGTAGGTCATGCTCCATATGATGTGCAAATTCCTTGTACTTCCCTCCTTAGATCAGTTTATAAGAACCAACCAAAACTGTAAATGCGATATAGCTTGGGAACCCCATGCTACTGTAGGTAACATATGCATAGTTTCCACAAACTGCGAACCCTTAATAAGGGTTCAGGAATGTGGCATGAATTGTGTCACGTGTTGCACCTTTCAGTAAGCAAAAAATTGTAAAGGTATATTATCTAAAAGATACTGTCTGCCTTCTCTTCAATCAAGACACAGACTTGTGTCCTGATGAATCTTTCCTATAATTCCCAAGATCTCCCACAAGGCTTTGGCTTCTCTAAGCCAGCTCAAGGGCAGAGATACTGAAGAATTTGAATGAAAATTCCATAAAAGTTCTGAACTCTTTCTCCTGAATATTTACCTACTATACAGGGGCTTATTAATAAACTAAAGCACTGGCTTGGCGCCTGTGGCTCAACAGGCTAAGGTGCCAGCCATGTACACCCGAGCTGGTGGGTTCGAATCCAGCCTGGGCCGGCCAAACAACCATGATGGCTGCAACCAAAAAATAGCTGGGCATTGTGGTGGGCGCCTGTGGTCCCAGCTACTTGGGAGGCGAAGGCAAGAGACTCGCTTGAGCCCAGGAATTGGAGGTTGCTGTGAGCTGTGATGTCATAGCACTCTATCCAGGGTGACAGCTTGAGGCTCTGTCTCAAAAAAAAAAATAAATAAATAAATAAATAAATAAAAATAAAAAAAATAAACTGAAGCACTATCCTCATGGTGCATGGGTCTTAGAAGCTGGTGCAAAACCAGCTTTATAGATGCTCTGTATAGGAAGTGCCCTGAAACAGGTGCCTAGCATAAAAAACTGGCAGCAAATCACAAAAGTGGGCAAAGAAACCTGTGAGATAATTTCTCTCTCCACTTTTCCTTTACTCTCAACATATTTCAATATTGAACAAACCCCTGGTTTAAGAGGAATAGATTTTATTATTTTAAAGTTTTTCCCCTTCAAAATAGAAAGTTCAAGGAGTACCAGATGCTTGCTCTTAGGAAATTGGTAAAATAATAAAAAAAAAAAATTAGAAAAAGGAGTACCACAGTCACATTCTACAAAACTGGTTTCCTTTTATCAACCAAGGAACTCATCAGAACCCAGGTCAGCTAACTTTTCCTACAAAGGGCCAGACAGTAAATATTTGGGGCTTGGTGGACTCTATTGTCTCTTATACCTACTCAACTCTGCTATTCACTATATACAGATAGCAGCTGCACACAAGTAAATGAATAGTCGTGTCATATTTCTAATAAATCTTTACTTATGGATACTGACACCTAAATTTCATACAATTTTTGTGAGTCTTGAAATCTTCCCCTTTTGAGTTTTAATTTCAACCATTAGCAATGTAAAAATCATTTGGGCTGGATTTGGCCCATAGGCTGCCGTTTGATTAGTAATATCTAAGGTGCCACAATGGCGCGGGGTGGGGTATGGGGGGGTGGTGGGAGTGGTGAACCCCTCAGGGTCTCCAGGTGCTCCTTCACCCAACTGTTTGTAAAGATCTTACAAGTAGAGAGTCACACAGAGGAGGTATCAGCAAGGACACTGCCGGAGGCAGCACTCATGGTCCTCTGTGGAGATGTTTCTCAAGTGAGGCTGAACTGCAAATGAATCAATCACCTGAGTGCTACTTAAACGTCCATTAATGTTCCACAAGCACGCAGGTGATTCTGAGGCAGAGAACTTAGATCTCACTGATTCCTGTTTGAGGTTTGGTTTAGATCACCAGTTAAGATGTAAGCAGAGTGCTACTTGCAGAACCCTATATACTCATAGAAAGGATTAAAAATGGGTAACCCAGCTTCCCTCAAAAGAAAGTTATAGCACACATAAAGGCTCCATTTTACAGGAAACAAGTTAAAGTCCATGCAAGCAGAAAAAAGAAAACCAAAAGAAATGATACGATGTCTGGAACATTCTTCAAAATAATTCACTGTGGGGAGCAGGGCAGAGATGAAGCAAGTTTGGGCTATGACTCATTAGTTGTTAAAGCTATGTGAAGGATACAAAGAGACTCATTAAAAATTTTTCTCTACTTTTGTATGTTTCAAAACTTGGAGAGAAAAACAGATAAGAGAAACCCTAGAGAAAATTAAAAAGAAATGTTCTCTACTTCAGGGAGAAGGATTTATACCTAGACTTTTAACGGCAGAACATGTCACACAAACACCTATTTGTTTGCTGTTAACTATGAACCAATTTTCCCTAGGAAAGAAAAAGGTGGTATTTTTGTGTTGACTCAATTTATATTGACTGAGGCTACCCACCTCTCTAGTCTGGCCTTTTTTTTTGAAACCTAGTTGCCTGTAGGTGCCAACTAACCACTATTTCATCTTGCCTCAGGCTCAACTATGTCCCTCTTATGACAGAGAAATCACCTATCATCAAATGTGGGTATCACCCTGGGTTACCAGTCTACTCCCTTGACTAAATATCAGAGATAAGAGAGGTGGTGGTCTATCTGCACCTTTTCTGGAAAAGTGTAAATGGAGTACAAAACTCAGAACTGAGCAACTGAAGTGCTGAAAGGCAGCCTCTGGCATCACCTAGGTAGGGCCATAAAATACTGTTTTACACACCTGTACATACATTAGGGTACCTTCTCCTTTTAGAGTCACAATAGAATGGAGACTAGATCTTCTGAACTATTCAACCTAGACTGACTTAGATCGACCTTCCCAGTAGCCTATTTGATTCATTTTGGGGACAAATACTTAATGAACACAAAGGTGCATAGGAGCTGAATATGAATATGCCTTCATCAGCAATGTCCTCACCTTCACGTAACTTATATTCCTTTTTTTTTTTTTTTTGAGACAGAGTCTCAAGCTGTCACCCTGGGTAGAGTGCTGTGGCATCACAGCTCATAGCAAACTCTAACTCAAGTGATTTTCCTGCCTCTGCCTCCCAAGTAGCTGGGACTACAGGCGCCCGCCACAACACCCGGCTAGTTTTTGGTTGCAGCTGTCATTGTTTGGCAGTCTGGGGCTGGATTTGAACCTGCCAGCTCAGGTGTATGTGGCTGGCGCACTTGGGCCACAGGCACTGAGCTGGGTAACTTATATTCTAAAGAAGGACCTTCACAGGCAGCACCTGTGGCTCATCGAATAGGGCGCCAGCCCCATATACCAAAGGTGGCAGGTTCAAACCCGGCCTCAGCTGAACTGCAAAAACAGAAAAATGGTCGGGCGTTGTGGCGGGCGCCTGTAGTCCAAGCTACTTGGGAGGCTGAGGCAAGAGAATCGCCTAAGCCCAGGAGTTGGAGGTTGCTGTGAGCTGTGTGACTCCAGGGCACTTTATCGAGGGCCATAAAATGAGACTCTGTCTCTACAAAGAAGGAAAAAAAAAAAAAAAAAAGGACCCTCACATAATGCATACTTTCAAATGATAACAGGTAAAGTGAAGGAAGAAAAAGTACAGCATATTTTGATACCATACAAGTGGCCTTAGGAAGTTATCAATGGCTTCTCAAAGAAAATGTCTTTTTTTCAATTCCACTGTTAACGCCAACATTTTTTTTTTTTTTTTTTTTGTAGAGACAGAGTCTCACTTTATCGCCCTCAGTAGAGTGCTGTGGCGTCACACAGCTCACAGCAACCTCCAATTCCCGGGCTTAAGCAATTCTCTTGCCTCAGCTTCCCGAGTAGCTGGGACTACAGGTGCCCGCCATAACGCCCAGCTATTTTTCTGTTTTGCAGTTTGGCCGAGGCTGGGTTTGAACCTGCCACCTTCGGCATATGGGGCCGGCGCCCTACTCGCTGAGTCACAGGCGCCGCCCTGCTAACGCCAACATTGACATCATAAATGTTTTTTAAAATTTGCTGTAAAATTAAGAAATTTAATATTTTCATTTTTAAGTCTCCCTATATGTTCAGGCACTAATATAAAAACCTTAATTGGTTATTCATACGAATTAATTCAATCTGAACATAATTTGTAAAATTTCATAAATCCAGAGTATGTGAAAACTGTGAAAGTCTAGAATTTCACAAATCATCTTGGCAAAAAAAGATAATTTGTCTTCTGAGTTTAATCATTTCAAAAATATCAAAATGTGCTATCAATCTCTTTTCACCAAAATCAGTAATGCTATCAACTAATATTACAAATTATAGGAAAAACAGGCAATAAAATTATGAGAATTTTGGCTAATCTCTGAAAGATAGGAAAAAATTTTATCCTAATATTTTCCCACCTGTGCTAAAAGGAAGAAAAGGGATAGGATGTTAGCTAAATCACAAATAATCTCCTTTGCATGTGAATCAATAGCTCCAATCTTCATTGACAGCATTAACACTTGGGCAGTCTTTGCCATGAAGGAATTGGTGAAAGTTAGTGACAAGAGGAAAAAGAAAAAGAAAGGGAAAGAAAGAGTGTAGTTTAGCAATTTTGAACTTTGGAGGTAGGGATGAGTAAATGATCCTTCTGAGAATCCCAGAGAAGTTGTGGATGTTTGCTCTAGAAAATCAAAATACAAAATTATTCTGCATATAATTTTTGGGAAACTATGACCCCCCTGAAGCCTATCTGCAGGTTAAAACAAACCCCAACCTACCAACATCAAGTTAGGAAACCAGACCTAAGTTTACCAATAGTTGAAAGGATTCAAGGGAATTAGCATGTACTGAGTCAACCCCTAAATAACCTTAGAAAGTAGGTATTATTACCATCTGCTTTTCCAAAGAGGGAAAGTATATTGAGAAGATGAAATAACTAATGCAAGGTTAGGCAACTTTCTCTCATATCTAGTTTTTCTTACCCCTCTGTCCACAATTACAAACTGGAGAATTCAAAAAGTCAGGTGCATACCCCTAGAGATTCTGACATTCAGTGCTTCATTCACATGCTCAATTTCTCTACATACTTCTCAATTTAATCTCACTGAGAAGATGAATCAGTATACATTTAACTCCAAAACCCCTTTTCTTGGTGGTAGATAATCTTAACCAAAGACAATAATGTTCTAATACATTTTGATAATAATAAATGTATTTTCATTTCTGAAGCATCCTGACAAGCACTATCTGTTAGAAAAACATTAAAGGTCCATTGCATGAGTGCTGAAAGCTTTTAAAATTGCCACAAAAAATCCATAAAGTCACAAACAAATGAAGAACTGACTGAATTTAAAATTAAAACTTCAGTCTTTCGGTGGCACCTGTGCCTCAAAGGAATAGGGTGCCGGCCCCATATACCAGAGATGGTGGGTTCAAACCTGGCCTCAGCCAAAAACTGCAAAAAAAAAAAAAAAAAAACTTCAGTCTTTGCTCAAATAGACAAGTATGAGTTGAAGCTGGCCTGGCAGCTACAGCATCCTAAATAGTTAAAACTGCTTTAAAAAAAAAAGAGAGAGAAAGAAAAGAAAAGAGAAGAAAAAGACACTTCTAATGAACACTAATAATTCGATAGGACAGAAGCACATGCAACCATATCCATTATTACTTTGGTAAATAGGTATATGGTAAACAGGTCTCAGATCTTCATGGAAAACCTGCTCACGAATATACTCAAACAGAATAGAATACAAAAGTGAGTCCAGTCCACTAAATTTGGTTGGGTCTTAGTCCAGAACAAGGTACTCAGTTAAACACTAATACACTTACTCATTCTTCACAGCAAACTTAGCAATAATTAGCATTCTGTTTTCACAAAGATTTAGAAGCCTTTTATTGGAAATGTATCCACACCCAGAGAATGAAAACTAAGAATAAGAGTGGGTCAGGTCTTCTACTCCAACTGCTTCCTATGAGAGTTGCCGCCTAGTGATTTTAATTTTTTAAGCCCAGGCAGGCTGCCAATTCAACACTAAAACCGGACTAACAACTGATTTTTTTCTATTGCAACATCACCAACAAGTCCTGCACTTTCCCTCTCTTTCCTTTGCCATCAAACAGCGAAGGAAAGAAATCAACCAATTTGCTCTATAATCCGTTCCAGTTGGAAGCTCTCAGAGAGCTGCCACTGGTATTACTCTTCCTCACAGTGCCAAGAGGCCAACAAGTGGCCCATTCAAAAAACCAAAAGAGCATCAATGAAGAACAGGAAGGTGTGAAAAACAAGAAATGTGGAGACAGTAACAATGGGCCCACTCTGGACTTAAAAATGTCCCAGTTGCCAAAGTTCTACCTATTCTTGGCCCTGGACAAAAACTGAGCCAAAACAAATGGCTACAGGTGAGAAATAAAGTTGCACTGAGGAATAATAAACTCAGTATGTAGGGTAACAAACCTCACTCAAAGTCTTGTCCTTACTACCACTAAAAGAGTAACTTGAAACAGAACCTAAAGTTCACTGAACTTGAAAAGTCCTTTCTGACTAGAATATCCTCAGACCTGGTGCAGGCATTAGATAGCAAAAGCTATTCAAAGAAAAAGAAAATCTCAAGGAAAAGATACTTGGCCTGACTTTCATTTGGAGGCACACCTTTAGCTACAGATATTTCCCTAAAGTATCCTTTTACCAAACAGTTTAAAGCCAACCAATAATTAAGACTCTGATTTCACTAGCTACAGGCAATAAAAGGTTCACCATATAAAATTCTGTCTTTTCCCCACCCCAATCCTCAACTTGACAGCTCACAAAAAAATCAGACCAACTGTTCTACCCAGTTGTAATGATTCTTTTGTAGCATCTAAAACTTGTAACTTAAAAACTCCACAGAAATAAGGTTGTACAGGTAAATAGAGTATCTCTAAGTTCAAAATTCACTGATTGTCAACAAAAATTTTGGGGCGGAAAGTTTCCTTTCCATTTCCAGCATTCGTGGAAATGTCTTTAAAGCTAAGAACTCCTTTCTCCACGTGTGTTTCTCCGTAAGGGGGTCAGTCAAGGCATGCAGATTAAATTCCCCGCTGGTTTCCAGCACTGTCACCAAGCAATGCTGTTCATGCTGCACCTCGCCTGACCTCCACTGAAAGGTTCCTGGACACTACGCGTACATTACAGGAAACCCCTGGAAACCAGACTTTCCAAATTCTCTGCCCTCCCCCCTCCCTCCATCTCAGGCAGCATCCTCGAGTAGTGGTGGAGGAGGGGCTTGGTTAGACGTGCTGAAGTTCCAGGCTCTGGTGTAGCAGCAAGGAAACTTTCTAGGGGGTTACACAAACTTCATCAGGGGGGCTGCACTCACCTTCCCGACAGAGCCCCATGACTTCACGGTTTTTCCCAAACTCCTTGAAACTTTCGTCCAGTTCCGTCCCTAGGAGATATACACACACAGGAGGAGGGGAGAGGCAGGTCAGTGGCCGGGAGTGTGACGCACGCTCTCGCTCGCACGGGGTAGGTGTGGGCACCTCCGCGTTCCGCAACCCAGCGAAAGATAGCATTTCTGACCCCCGAGGGGGCGGGTCACTGGACAGGGTAAAGGGCTGGGGAGAGACGGTAAGAGGAAGAGAAAAGTTGGGGGCGTAGCGAAGAGGGCGTGGATACTCACCGTCCTTCCCAGGAAGTTTGGAAGCCTCGACCCACAGATTCCAGGACTGTCCCAGCATCGCTTCGGGACTGGGCAGGGGCCTGTGCTCCCCGACCGTCGCCATTGCGGCGGCCGAGGTGGAGGCGGCGCCCGGACCGCCGTCCTCCGGCCGTAGGCGCCGCGGCGGCGGCGGCTGCTGTTGCCGCTGGGGCTGCGGAGGCTGCTGCTGCTGCTGCCGGGCGGCCGCTGCTCCGCCCGCCGCCGCCGAGCGGCGCGGCTCCCCCCTGACGTCATCCGCGGCCCGCTCCGACATTCTTTCCGCTCCTACAATGTAACAAAAAAAAAGGGGGGAAAGAGTCGCGCGGGGGCCGCATTTAAGGAGGCGCCGGGTGCGCGGCCCGCGGACCGGGTGGGGCGCGCTGACAGCGCCCCCCGGCCGCCCAGCCCCCCTAGCCCGCTTCCTACCGGGCCACCCCCCCGCCCCGGGTGCAACGTCCGCGGCGCGGGCTTGCTTTCGCTTTCGACTCCTGCGGCCCTTCGGTGAGGGGATGGCCCGCCGGCGGGCCGCCACCACGGCGCTGGGTCCCCTGCCTGCCTTTGCCAGGAGGACCCGGCGTGGAGGCCGGCGCCCGAAGCAGCCCCCGCCCAACCCCGCGCTCCACCGCGGTCGCCCGCGGCGGGGAGGCCGGAGCCACAACGCCGGCCCACTGGCTGCCCACCCTGCAGCCGCTCGCATCCCCGGGCCGGGCCCGGCGGCCTCGCTCCTTCCTTCCGTCCGCGCGTCCGTCCAAGCGGCGGCGTTCCGCCGGCTCCCTTAAGCGGAGGCGCCTCCCGTCGCCTCCTCCCCCTCGCCGGTCCCTCCCTCTCAGCTCGCTCCGGCGAAGTTTGCACGTCAAGCCCCCGGAGTGGAGCCAGGGCAAAGTCGGAAACGTAGCCACCTATGGAGGAGCCCGACCAACGGCCCTAGGGCACCACCGAGTGTCGTAGCCACTGGGGCCCTCCCACCTAGGGAGGCCCGGGGCTGGAGGAGATAGAGCGAGGGTCATTTCACTTTCAGCTTGCAGACAGCCTTGCAGTTGTCAGAAGCATGAATGAGAAGCCGCTGCAGCCGACCGGACGCCTGGCTCGTAGGAAACCACAGGCAGGCGTGGAAATGCCGCCCAGGTGTCAGCCAAAAGTCCAGTGCGCGCGCAGTGTTGCCCACTGTGTGCCCCGATACCCACAACTGGAAGGTCACAGTGTACACCCAGTAGACTTGAGCTTCTTGTCCAGGACAGTTGAGAGAGGGTAGAAGCGAGAGAAACAGACAGAGGCCATCTCTTTAATCTGTTTAGGTGTTTTGGAGGCACTCAAATTTCTGTATTTTCCTTCTCATTGCTCCTGATTTACTCACCCCGAAAATAAATACTTTGCCATTTTAAAATCAGATTCATTCTTAACTCGAGTTGTTAGTCTTTCCCTCTTTATGGTTGTCTTTTCTTGGGCAGGGTAAGAACTCAGGGCTTGCTTAGGGGAATATACAGAATTCCTAGAAAATTATGTTTAGAACGTGCTGGTTTGGGTCAGATTTTGTTAACTAAATTAAGCATTGGCCTATAAAATTCAGCGCTCTCTCCAACACACACACACACACACACGGACATACATAGAGTTTTTGCCTAAGTGATAGGCTAAAGGTGGTAAAATAAAAACAGTAATTCTGATCATCATGTTTCACACTACAGTAATATCAGCACTCCTGCAACATGTGTCAGAGTTACTTGTTTCCAGGTCCTTTCTCTTACTAGGTGAGGAGGAGGCAGGTTTATTCCTTTTTTTTTTTTTCCCTCAAACATCTGGTGTGACAGAGGTGGCCGAGAAACAAAGTCCAACTTACAGAAACACAAAAATGTTTAAATAAAAGCAAAAATTAACAGATGTTACTGCGACCTAAACATAACACAGGACTCTGGTAGAGCAGGTTTCTTGGGGAATTATTTTAGAAACATTTAGAAAGAGGGTATAAAATATTTCCCAGGTTGCATGCAAAGAAGTCCAAAGAGTGCAACTATGGGCCATGTGTGATGGCTCATGGCTGTAATCCCAGTACTGTAGGAGGCCAAGGCAAGAGGAATGCTTAAGGCCAGGAGTTTAAGACCAGTCTATCCAACATAGCAAGACCTTGATTCTACAAAAACAACAACAAAAAACTTAGCTGGTGTCTTTGTCTATAGTCCTGGCTTCTCAGGAGGCTGAGGTAAGAGGATCTCTTCTGTCAGGAGTTCCAGGCTGTAATGAGCTATGATTGTGCCATTGCACTCCAGCCTAGGTGACAGAGCAAAACTGTCTCTAAAAATAAAATAAACATATTTTAAAAGTGAAACTATGTGTTTTCCTGACCTTACCAAAATAACAAAAAATGGTAGAAACGATTGGAAGGATTTAAGTTTTAAAAATCATTTCTAAAGCTTTAAATTCCTTAGAGTATCAATGAAAAAAATGCATGGGTTAAACTTGTAACCTGCTTGAAAACAATAGCATTCCTTCCTAACTCTTAACATAGCTTGGATATCATCAGTGCAGATTTTCAATTTTTTATTCATTCTGAATCACCGAAAAATTGAAAAAATTACATTAGATCATCTAACCTCTCTCTTTTCCTAAAGGACACAACTTATTACCCTGAATTTTTGCAATTCTACATCTAAGATAAATAAAAATTTCAATTTTAATGTAATTTGGAGTTGCATTTGAAATGAAAAGCTTAGGGCCTATGTGGTGGCTCACACCTGTAATCCTAGCACCCTGGGAGACCAAGGCCAGTAGATCACTTGAGCTCAGGAGTTCAAGAGCAGCCTGAGAAAAGTGAGACCCTGGTTCTATTAAAAATAGAAAAAAACAGTCTGGCAATGTGGTGGGCACCAGTAGTTCCAGCTACTCAGGAGGCTGAGGCAAGAGGATCACTTGAGCCCAAGAGTTTGAGATTGCTGTGAGCTGTAATGAAACAGCACTCTATTGAGGGTGACAAAGTGAGCCTCTGTCTAAAAAAAAAAAAAAAAAAAAAGCTTAAGGTTATCCAGGTATATAGATGACAAAGGGAGCTTGTCTGCTGAATATAGATAGCTGTTTGGATCCCTGCAAGTTCAGAGTAAGAACAAAAACATGGGAAGAATGGCAAACATGAAATGGGGTTTCAATTCCTCTTTTGCTTGATTTCTCTATTTTTATAGATGAATACTTCAAAACTCACTAATATGACTTCTAGCCAATGGGGAGCAATCTAACAATTTATAAGATTTCAATTTCTGTCCTGATTCCTACTTGCTACCTCTTTTTTTTCTTTCAAAGGTTTTGATTGATTTAGTAAAGGAAATAAAACGAGGCTTAAAATGAAAAACACTAAGTATCCTTTTAGCATTATGGCAGTTACAATACTAAGAGAATCGATTACTAATAGTGGCTATCAATTATTGAATACCTACTAGGTGCCAGATACCGCCCTAGGTATCTCACAAATAAACACTATAGAAAAGTATCATATCAAACTAAGCAATTCAGCTCAATCCTTATATAGGAAATTTACTACCAAGTTAAAGAGGGTATGGGAATCCGAGAATGACAAAAAATTCTTGGCACAACCTCCCCAACCAGTTTTCTTTTGCTACAGCCAAGAAAAAGTCCTAGCTCCTTCTAGAAATGGCAGATTCTGATATCCATTGTTGTTCTGGATTTCCTAATACTTGGAATGCAATCACCAACAAAAGTCAAAACTGCAAACTGAGAAATTGCATCTGATTATTCAAATTTAAAAGTATTTTTCATGCAAAGAACACTTTACAATGGCTCATGCCTGTAATCCTAGCACTCTGGGATGCTGAGGCAAAAGGATCACTTGCACTCAAGAGTTTGAGACAACCTGAGGAAGAGCAAGAACCCAGCTATACCACAAGGAAAAAAAAAAAGTATAAAAGACCAAACAGAAACACAAATTCTTAGTTTTACTTACCATGCCATAGTAAAGAATTTAATGACCTCTTACCTAAACATTCCCCTTTCACACCCAAAAGCTAAAATAAAAATGGCCAGTACAATTTATATGCATTTAGTATAAGTCACTTCAGTATAGTAGTATGCTTGTATGATATCAATCAGTGCTTCTGCCAGTGTATTTCTAATGATGTCTTATAACTCGGAGGAGCTTCACTATCTGTTTGCACAATTAAATAATATTCCACTTTCCGGTTTAAGGTTTAAGTAATGAGTATTCAATTTATCAAACTGTTCCTGATGGGGTACCACATACCAGATACTTTACTAGGCAGCAGGGTGAATACAAGATAGTAATTTTGTTTGAGGATATGAGAAAAGTAAGAAGTAGGAAAAAAATTTAATTCTTCGAAATGCTCTTATGGAAAAAGCTGTCACCAACAATTAGATCGTATGTGACCCAAGAACTCAGCTGTTAGAAGTAAAATACTGCCAAATGCTGAACATTTCATCTCTTCCAAGGATGTATTTAAAATATGGTCTTACTTCACTATCCAAATTTAGGGATGTCCCCAGTAGGTGCCAAGGGCAACAAGGTCTCTCTTTACAAAAAACAATTCTTTGCATGGACTATTCACATGCAAAATGCTTTATCCAAAGGCATCATAATGTGCAAAAAAAGTTCACCTTTCCATCTCTAGTCTCTAAATCTAATATAAAAAGGCTGAAACTACCCAAAACTTTTCTAAGATCCAAGATCCCACACAAGCCTCTTTATTTGTTTAAAAAAAAACAACAAAAAAACCATCAGTCCCGGTACAACATCTGAATAAACCTGAAAACCAGTAACTACAGTGTACTTAGCTGTGCAAATTACAGGATTGGTAACAGAGATTCTCCATTATCAACCCCAAATGACTGAAGTCACTTGAGTAACAAGAAAACTCAGACTCACTGAATTAGGAATGTGTGTTAGCTTTGGTTTCCTTATATCCTCCTAAAACTGGCTGAGCCTTTCTCTCAATCTCTCTCTCTCTTTTCCCTCTGACCACACCTCTTCTTTTCCTTCTTTCTTCTAAATAGAGAGCTAGGGCTCTATTCTGTGTAAGAGATATTATAGGCAGGCCTTTCCCTAACTGTGCTCCCTCTAGTGAAATACTTCACAGCCTGTCATGAGTACATCAGTATTCCAGTAGAGGGAGAATGGTAGAAGGAGTAAATTGAATCCATCAGCTCAGTGGCTGGAATTGCTGGCAGTCAAGTGCAAAATTAGGAATAATAAGGATAGTTGAAACAGTGGGGAAAGGTGATGAAAGATAATTATCTTTTTCAAAACTTATCCTGTACACATACTCATTCTACAATATACATCATTTGCTAAACAGCTTTGAATTTTTGCTTTGTTCTCTTAATTTTATGTATATATCAATATATGAGTTCTCCTAAAGAACCATTTACCAGTAATAGTAAATTGCTTGAAAAAGAGAAAAGAACTGTAAAAATACACATATAAAAGGTGATAAATTATAATAAATCATAACACAAAAGGTAATAAATTAATGCTACCCAAATGTTTCTAGGGATTTAATACTGACTTATAAGTTTTATGACAAACTTGATTATTTAAAACCTTGATTTAAAGGTTAAGTAGTTCTAAAAAAAAAATAGAAGGGTTTAAGTTGTAGAAAAGGAATGGAAAAGCTGGACCAACATTCAGCTATAAAAAAAAAGGGTGACTGCCTCACATACAATAAAATGCAAAGATTAAATACATTGTTAAAAATAATTTCCTATGTTACTTTTGTACAGTCAAAGTTTTCATTAACGTGACTACCACCATCTATAGTGACAGGGGCTATTATTACCATTTATGGACCCAGAAGTTAAGAGCATGGATTCTAGAGAGACAATCTGTCTTGGCTGAATCCCACTTCTACTACTTACTAGATGTATAACTCTAGTGAAGTCACTTAACCTCTTAGTGTCTGTTTCTTTATGTATAAAATGAGTAAAACAAGATTATCTACTTTATGACAAACATTAAGAAATTAATAGTATAAAAGCATACACTTATAAGTGTCAGTTATTATCATTAACACTATGGTTGTTACATAGCAAGCACCAGTTCTAATCTATACATGCTATACTATCAGATCAGTTCTGCCAAAGTATAGCTTCAGTTATATCAGTCCTTGCTCTAACACTTTCAAGGGTTCTGCATGGACTGCTGAAATCAATAAAAATTGTTCTAGCATCTCTCGACAGTCTGCTTCCGCCTTAGCCTCACCACTTCTACAGTGTTCACTGCCCTTATGGCAGTGGAAATGACCAATTCCACTTCAAACATGCTCCCTATTCCAACCCCAGCTGTTCTTTTCTCAGCCGTCATTCCTTTTGTAAGAGTTCTCTCCCTTGGCTTAAATCCTATTGTTCAATCAAGTAGTTCCTCTAATTCTACTTCTTTAACAAAATCTTTCTTCATCCCTCCCAATAAGCACATGGGAACTCATCCCCAATTCTAAATTCCTGCATGGATTAGGAATTAGGAGTATACTCTCTGAGATCAAGGTGGCAATGAAAGAAACATTTCATTTCCCAGGGATCAACAGTTTTGCATTCCTAACATAAGGGTGTCATTTGGAACCTGGAACTCACTTTACCACAAACTGTAAGATGTATTGTGCACAGGTTTCCAAGCTGATCATCAAAATGCCTTCAGGCTAACCTCTAGGTACTAACAGTAGTACAGGTGTATTAGTATAAGAGGGAAGAGGGAAGGAACACCACGGATGTTTCTTTCTCCTTTCCTCAGGTAAATTCCAGCTCTAAGTAAAGCCACAGAAAAGCAAACAGCTTCCCTGATTTTTCCACATTTTTTCTTTACACCCTGATCCAGTAACCTATTTGGGTTTGTAATACTTCTCAAAGGACACACTGTTCACAAAAACTTGCATTCCTTTTCCACCTCCAAAGTAAAACCCTCCTTTTCTTGGTAGAAGTAAAAAGCCGGCACATTTAACTATTTTTTCGCTTCCATGTATATGATTATGAATAAATACAGTTCCCTATCCTACCCTCTCCCTAAGTATACACACATGTAAAGAATTCTCATATAATATGTGAGGCCTTAACCCAAATAACTTTCTAGATGTACTGGTCCCTAAACCTTTCTTCTCAGAAACACACAATTACTGACTATATTCTCATGGCCATTCTGATTTTACACAGCATCACCTGTGGCTCACAACAAAGTTTCTGACCTTTTATTTTAATTAACATAAAATTTTTCTGATCTGGAGACCTTGATCTTCTCTCCACTTTCCACTTCTCCTTCCCACATCAATTGTTTTAAGTGAAGGAACTTTAAGATCACAAAAGGGGAACCCAAACAAAATTGTTCCTGGTGATAAATCTGCCTTTCTTGCTTTCAGAGCTTGACTTTACCTCTCTCCATTTCAGAAAACAGGTATCTTTGAAAAGCATTAAGATTTTTCCAAAAGGTTTCTGGGCAGTGGCAGTAGGATAACAATCATAAGTGGGGTGATTTATGCACTGGAGTCTGACCATTCAGGCATTTCTTTAAAAAACAGCCAATTAGATAAATTGAACGTCATCAAAATTAAACTGCTGTGCTTCAAAGAATACTATAAAGAAGGTGAAAAAACTGGGAGTGGTGGCTCATGCCTATAATCCCAGCACCTTGGGAAGCTGAGGTGGGGGGATCACTTAAGATCAGGAATTTGAAACCAGCTTGGGCAACATAGCAAGACCCTATCCCTGCAAAAGGGAAAAAGAAAAGGGGAGGCGAGAGGGAGGGAGAGGAAGAGAGAGGAAGGAGTGAGGACACAGAGAAGGAAGAGATTGAAATACTCATACAATGCTAGTGGTAATATAAAAAGAAGAGGAGGAAGAGAATGAAATCCTCATACACTGCTAGTGGAATGTAAAATGTTGCAACCACTGTGGAAAACAAAGTAGCAGCAATAAAACTTAGAGTTACCATGGCCTCCAGTAATTCCACTTTTAGGTATATACCTGGTACTCAAAAGAACTGAAAGCAGAGACTCAAAAAGACACTTGTACAGCAATATGCATTAGTAGCGTTACTCACAATGGCCAAAAGATGAAAATGACCCATGTGTCCATCAACAGATGGATGCATACACAATTGTGGTATATCCATACAAATAATATTTATTCAGCCATAAAAGAAACAAAGCACTGATATGTGTTCCAGCATGAATGAACCCTGAAGATACTATGCTCAATGAAAGACAAAATAGGTCACATATTATATGATTTTATTTACGTGAGTTATCCCAAATAGTCAAATCCATAAATACGAAAAGCAGAATAGTTATTTCCAGGGGCTAGAAGAAGAGGGAGTGACGACTTAATGAGAATGGTTTCTCCTTTAAGAGTACTGAAAATGTTTTGGACCTTAATAAAGGTGATGGTTACGTAACATTGTGAATATACTAAAAATCAATACATTGTATACATTAAATGAGTATTTATGATATTTTAATTATACTCAATAAACTATATGGCTGTAAAACCAACATAAAAACTTGGAATGTTTCACAAAAAGAATTCCAGGCTCAGTGCCTGTGGCTCAAGGGGCTAAGGCGCCAGTCACATACACCTGAGCTGGCGGGTTTGAATCCAGCCCAGGCCCACCAAACAACAATGATGGCTGCAACCAAAAAAAAAAAAAATAGCCAGGCATTGTGGCAGGCGCCAGTGGTCCCAGCTACTTAGGAGGCAGAGGCAGGAGAATCACTTGAGCCCAGGAGTTGGAGGCTACCATAATTTGAAGCTGAAGCTGGTCATGAAGCCCACTTCTATAACTGCCTAACTCTGGGCTTTGGCAGGAAATTTTTTGTCTTTGCCTTAGTTACCGTCTCTGTAAAAGGAAAATCATAATGGCATTTATACCTCAGCAGCTTGTTATGATTCAATAAATTAATATGCTTAGAACAGTCCCTGGAACATAGTAAGTGCTCAGTAAGTATTAGCTAATTGTATATTTTACAATACCTCATATTGTTTCTAAGGGCCTTTACTTTTCAACTTATTTTGTTTTTACAAATGAAATTATAGCATATAATGTGACAGTCCAAAGGATAAAAGCAAAAAGACAGTCAAAATAAAAAAAAAAATTTAAAGAGTTTTTTATTAACATACATAATTATATCCTGTTTAGATTTTTAAAAAATACACTTTTATGATCAGAATGATTGTTTTTTTAAAAAAGGGATGATTGTGGGCAGTGCCTATGGCTCAAAGGAATAGGGCGCCGGTCCCATATGCCGAAGGTGGAGGGTTCAAACCCAGCCCCAGTCAAAAACTGCAAAAAAAAGGGATGATTATCCTTTATACCAAGGATTTTATTTATTTAAAAGAAGAAGAAACTCTAAATTTATGTCGAGATTAAATTTTTGTGAGATTGTCATAAATCCCTGCCACGTGAGCAGCAATAGCACTGAAATATAAAACCAGAGGCCATTTCCTTTGTTTTAAAACCCAATCTTTAGCTAGGATTCTAAAAGTACCAACCTCTCTTTAGGTCTTCTTCATGGAGTATATGCTGCTGTATTTTATAGCTGCTAAACTCCTTAGCCAGTCAACATCTTTTACTACCTGGCAAAAATTTTCTTACAGCCTTATCACTGATCACTTCCCCTTTATAAAGATTCTACTCTAGCTAAACAAGCTACTAGTGTCCAAGACATAAAATAGGACATATCCATGGAAGTTTTGCTAAATTCCATTATCTTTTTTAAAATAAAAGTCACATAAGATTCACCATTTTAACCATTTTAAAGTATATAAGTTAATGACATTTAGTACACTGACAACACAGTGCAACTAACATGGCTATCTAGTTCCAGAACATCTTCATCACTCCAAAAGGAAACCCCATATCTACCAACACGTCAACGCCCACCCCCACCCATCTCCTTCTGTCTCCTGGATATCTCAATGAATGGAATCGTCACATGTGGCTTTTATGCTTGGCTTCTTCCATTTAAGCACAATATCTTGAAGGTTTATCTGTGATGGAGTATGTATCAGTATTTCATTCCTTTTTATGGCTAAATAATATCCCACTGTGTGGTATACCACAATTTTGTTTATCCAATTATCAGTTGATGGACATTTTGGATTGTTTCTACTTTTGGGATATAATGAAAAGTTGCATGCCATTGTCTTTTACCTTCCTTCTGTCTCATATGCTAAACAAAGTCAAGCTCTCATTTGAGTTTCAAATTGACTTTTATCTTCCCACCTTAGCTGGGCCCAAAGTTCAAACCTTCCTCTGAATTCCTTCACCACTTCCATAGTGAAGGCAGCAAACTGTCAGCATATTGCAGAAACCTACAGTCCTCGTTAGGTTGACTCAAACTGTTCTCTTCTTAAATTAGTTAATATATTAAAATTCAAGAAAAAATTCGTCAAAGTCCATATTTCAGTCCCATTAAATATTTGTAAGGTCTGGTAATATCACCATCCCAATACCAAAGTTTAATTGGTCACCCTGCTTTTACCCTTTTACCCACTACATCCTATCGCAATATAGTGGCCATCATGATTTTATTAAAATAGAAGTCAGATCAAGTCACCCAGAATTTTCCAAAGGTGTTCCACTATGTGGCCATACACCCTGACCTTGTTACTTGTCAGACTTAATTTCCTACCATTTATTTTCTCCTACTCACTCAGTCAGATCCTTTCTGTTGTTTGCACAGCCCAGGAGGCTCCTGTCTTAGGCCTCTGCACTAGCTGTTCACTCCAGCAGGTATATTCTCCTTTTCCTGACTTATTCTTTCTAATCAACTATTATCATGTAATATAATATATAATGTATTTATTTATGTTTGCTGTCTCTTAACTCTTTCCTTCCATTAAAAGATAAGTGCAATATTGAAAACAGCATAGAGGTTCCTCAAAAATTAAAAATAGAACTACCATATGATTCAGCAATCTTACTTCTAGATATACATCCAAAGGAAATGAAATCAATATGTCATAGAGGTATTTCCATTTCATGTTCATCACAGCATTATTCACAACAGCCAAGATATTGAATTAACTCTGGTGTCCATAAATAGGTAAGTGGATAAAGAAAATACGGTACATATATACGGTGGAATGCTACCCAGCCTTAAAAAGGAACTCCTGTAATTTGCAGCAACATAGATGAACCTGGACGACATTATATTAAGTGAAATAAGCCAGACACAGAAAGATAAATCTGTACAGTCTCATTTGTATGTGAAATCTAAGAGGTGAACTCACAGAAGTAGAGAATAGAATAGTAGATACTAGAGGTTGAGGTTGGGGGTGGAGGGATGTTGGTCAAAGGACACAAAGTTTCAGTTAGATAGTAACAGTAAATTTAAGAGATCTATTGTACAACATGGTGACTACAATTAATAACAATGTATTGTACTCTTGAAAATTACTAAATAGATTTTAAGTGTTCTCATAAACAAAAAGTGATGAGTATGTATATGGAGAAATGCATATGTTAATCAGCTTTATTTAGCCATTCTCTAGTATACACATATTTCAGAAGAATATGTTGGAATGATAAATATATATAATTTTTGTCAATTATAAAAAAGATAAATGCAAATTCAATGGCAGGGACATTTGTTCCTTTGATTTACTAATTTATCCCCAGTGCCCAGAAGGGAACATAACACATAGACTTGTACTCGGTAAATATTTGTTGAATGAACAAATATTGGGCCTACAATCTGTTGATGCTGACAAGGGGCTGCTACTTTAGATTGTTCATGGACTTGACAGTTTCTCACAGTTCCACCTAGCCCAGTTTATTCCCCTACCTGTCTTATCCCTCTGCTCTCTGGAGACTTTGGAGTTTGTGGTTCCTCTCCTTTCTATATATCTTTTCATAGGTATAATCTTCAAAATAGCTTAAATGTAATGGACTCTAAGAACAAATTTCAATGACTCCCTTTTTTTTTTATGATTTTTTCCCTTAACTATTTGACATTTTGAGTTGTTTTCTAGAAGTTGTAGATTTTCTGCAAGACCCAGGAGTTGAGGTGCTGAAGGCCCCAGAGCAGACCCTGATGATTACAAAACTCACCATATCCCACAACCTGCCCCCAGTGCCCAGGGCCCCTTGTTAGTTATACCATAGACTGTCCCAAGGCAGGTGGCCCCTCCTTTAAAAGCCTGTGATCTCAGGGAGACTGATATGAGGCAGCTTCCCCCATTCTTCCTGACAAGACATCATTAAAAAATTCCTTTCTGGACAGGCCCAGTGGCTCACGCCTGTAATCCTAGCACTCTGGGAGGCCGTGGTGGATAGATTGCTTGAGCTCATGAGTGAGACCCCATCTCCACTAAAAATAGAAAAACTGAGGCAAGGCAATAGGATTGCTTGAACCCAAGAGTTGGTTGGTATGAGCTATGATGACGCCATGGCACTCTATCCAAGGTGACAGTTTGAGATTCTGTCTCAAAAAAAAAAAAAAAAATTACTTTCTTCCTTGGCAATCCTTGTTGTCTCAATAATTAGATCTTTGTGCAACAAGTAACTGGACTTAGGTTGGTTTTGACACCCCTCATGGTTTTCAATAGTAGAAGTTACAACTGTAGTCCCCAGAAATTACTTTCTATTCTTTTCTTTTTCCTCCAGGGACAATTTCAATGGCCACAGTAGAAAATTAACAAATAGTTATGGATTAAAGAGCTCCTTTAGTATTCATATTTCCTTCTCTCCAAATCCCTCCACTGATAGTGGCTATCCTGTTTTAATCAAAATTGCTACAAGAATTTTCTCTTTTTTTACATTGTGTGAAACTTAGCCAGTAAATTCATGAAGGCAGACATGTTATGAGAAAATCCATTAATAAAGTGGCTGCAGTTTTCATAATGATCTGAGATTGCTCATTAGCACAGAGCTGTCTGGCAGCCTGGGCAAAGGCACTGGACCCAGACAGTATTCTTGAAGAACTCCTGCCTGCTTTAAAATCTTGCTTAGAATCTTCCCTGCCCTGAACAGCTAGGTCTACATACCCTGAGGAGAGAGTAAGACAGTAGTTAAGGGAAGTGGAGCCAGAAAGAAATACAAGAGTACAGCTCGTGGACAACCTCCCAGAGAAAAAAAGAGGATATGTATTGGGAGAGAGGACACCATCTATCTTTAAAGTTTTCCTCAATTTTACAAAATTTTGAAAGGGGTGTTATTTAGCAATTTTCCTGTTGAGAAATAACCCCCCCATAATACCATTGTCATTTCATATTAGTTAAGATAATATTCAAGGTTATATTTAAAGTTGGAGATCTTATTCAGTTATCTTAATTGTTTTTTTTTTTTTTTTTGAGACAGAGTCTATGTTACACTCAGTAGACTACCATGGTGTCACAGCTCACAGCAACCTCAAACTCCGGGGCTTAAGTGATTTTCTTGCCTCAGCCTCCCAAGTAGCTGGGACTACAGGTGCCTGCCATAATGCCCAGCTATTTTTGTTGTTGTTCTTGTTGCAGTTGTCATTGTTGTTTAGCTGGCCCAGGAATTCGAACCTGCCACCCTTGGTGCATGTGGCCAGCACCATAACCACAGTGCTATGAGCGCTGAGCCCAGATATCTTAAATTTTTAAAATTAACATCCTCTGATAAAACTCATACTCTGATAATAGGAAGCACTGCATTTATTTATAGCAAAACAGCCGTTACCTTTTCTTTGGCGGGCAGGACAAAAATCTTGATTGGATTTACCAGTGGATCTTCATCTGCTGTGATTATGGAAGCTCTTTCTTCTTAATTCTGTCCAGATCTACAAAAACAGAAAAAAGGCAAAGAGATGAAATAGTGGATAAAGCTAATCAGAAATCTCATTAGTTGCCAGATGTTCCAAAATTATTATATGTGCTTTGAAATGTCAAATTATTAAATTTTAAGACACTTTACCAATTTGCAACAAATGCAATTCAGGTTTTTGTTTGTTTTACAATGAATTTAATTGGCTATATTTACAACAAACTAAGAACAAATGACTATTCAATATGCATACAGAGTCAGTCTCCTGAGGATTAAAATCATTGTATGTAATTTGCTACTAATGAGTTTTCACTTAATTTTTAAGATGGCTATTCAGAAAGCCTGCTCCTATGAAACCTGTCAGAATCACAGATTTTAAAAACACACATGCACTGAATAAGATTATTTGGATTATTATTTGTGTCTTTATCATTCAGCAGTTTATAAAAGCAATTTGTAATACTTCAAAAAGCAAATAAAAACTCAAATCATCTTTAAAAAGTATGAGAAAAATATGTACTCTATTATCTTCACAGTTGTATGCCTATATATGTCAGGTGAAATGTAGCTACTTTTTAATTCATTTTGGGAGGAATAATGAGTTAAGTAAATAAGAGATTGGACATTAACAATCCAGAGTTAGGAATTGAGCTGGTTTGAAGTTTGAAAAGCAGCAAAAAAGAAAGAGCAGTAAATATGGGCAGTGACACAAATATAGGGCAAATGCTGTCCACAGGTAAAACAAAGCAGGCTGATTTCAAATGAAAAATTCACTACTAATACACGTCTCCTCCTATAATCCTCACTGGCTATCAGCCAAAATTGGGTGCTGGGAATATAGCTTTGCTCAACTTTTTTTTTTTTTTTTTTTTTTTTTGTTTGCAGCCAGCATTGTTGTTTGGCGGGCCTGGGCTGAATTCGAACCCCCCAGCTCAGGTGTATGTGACTGGCGCTTTAGCCGGTTGAGCCACAGGTGCCGAGCCAGCTTTGCTCAACTTTTATTTGTATTGATATATTGTACAATGGTAACAAATATTTCTATGACTTGCGATCCTACTACTAAAGCATCCTTGAAAGTCAGCAGCTAAAGTTCTATATCATATTTTGAATATTTATTCATAATTGTCTTTATTGGCTATTTTTTTTTGCTAGGCCATAATCTTTCCCTCTCCCTTTTAAAAACAGTGTCAGTTTTATTCACTCACAAAATGCTTACAATCATTCCTACAATCTTTATAAACCAAATGTCTCTCTTCAGATTTCTGATCCCTTCCCAGTTACCTTTCTTTTCAAAAATTTCTGATTTCTATTTTAGTGTTACTTTTCCTGCCTTACTTCTAATAAAAACCACTACCTTGCTTAACATGTCTGTCCTTGATCAAAATTCAATTCTTTTTTTTTTTTTTTTTTTTTGAGACAGAGCCTCAAGCTGTCACCCTGGATCGAGTGCTGTAGCATCACAGCTCACAGCAACCTCTAACTCCTGGGCTCAAGCAAGTCTCCTGCCTCCGCCTCCCAAGTAGCTGGGACTACAGGGACCCGCCACAGCGCCCTGTCATTTTTTTGGTTGCAGCTGTCATTGTTGTTTGGTGGGCCCAGCTGGATTCGAACCCACCAGCTTAGTTGTACATGGTTGGCGCCTTAGCCCGTTGAGTCACAGGCGCCGAGCCTTTTTTTTGTTTTTTTTGAGACAGAGTCTCAAGCTGTCACCCTGGATAGAGTGCTGTGGCATCGCAGCTTACAGCAACCTCCAACTCCTGGGCTCAAGCGAGTCTCCTGCCTCTGCCTCCCAAGTAGCTGGGAGTACAGGCGCCCGCCACAATGCCTGGTCATTTTTTGGTTGCAACCGTCATTGTTGTTTGGCGGGCCGGGTTGGATTCGAACCCACCAGGTGTACTAGCTGGCGCCTTAGTCCGTTGAGCCACAGGCGCCAAGCCAATTCTTTTTTTTTTTTTTTTTGGGAGGGACAGAGTCTCACTTTATCGCCCTCAGTAGAGTGCCGTGGCATCACACAGCTCACAGCAACCTCCAACTCCTGGGCTTAGGTGATTCTCTTGCCTCAGCCTCCCAAGTAGCTGGGACTACAGGCGCCCACCACCATGCCAGGCTATTTTTCTGTTTTGCAGTTCGAGGCCGGGTTTGAACCCACCACCTTTGGTATATAGGCCCTACTTGGTGAGCCACAGGTGCCCCCCAAAATTCAATTCTTTGTATCTTAAACATTTTATAGCAAAGCAAAATCAAAGTAAGACACACATTACCATCACAGAGAGTCAATAAAGATGTTATATTCAAGCCAACCCTTAACCTTCCCCATGGTGATTCCTTCAGAGGAGACAGAAGAAAGTGGAGGGGGAATGACACTAACGTCAGATTACACTCTATATTTGACTTTATTTCACTATTTCAAGCCAGTTTTCAATTTTCCATCTGGACATTGCAACTATTTTTCCAAAGTATCTAAGGAGGTCATCAGATTTGGGGTACTATGAAATCTCCCTCAAGATAGTTTTGGTGGGGCAGTGCCTGTGGTTCAGTGGGTAGGGTGCTGGCCCCATATACCGAGGGTGGCGAGTTTGAAGCTGACCCTGGCCAAACTGCAACAAAAAAACAGCCAGGCGTTGTGGTGGGTGCCTATAGTCCCCCCAACTTGGGAGGCCGAGGCAAGGGAATCGCCTAAGCCCAGGAGTTGGAGGTTGCTGTGAGCTGTGATGCCACAGCCTCTACTGTGGGCAATAAAGTGAAACGCTGTCTCTACAATTAAAAAAAAAAAAAAAAAAAGATAGTTTGGCTTTAAAAGAATTTGCCATTCACTAGCCTACATACCTTAAAAATCACTTTATAGGAAATCTGATTCTTAGAGAAAAATGGTAGTGGCAGTTACTAAAAATAAGCATTTTAAAATAGTAACTTCTCCACTTAGAGGAAAGGTCAGGAACCTTTCTTTGGTAGGAAAAAAGCTCTATTATATTTGAGAATATTTGTGTATATTCTCTCATTTTATCATCACAATAACCCCCATGTTCATAGTGCTGTTATTATCTCCATGTTACCAGTAAAAAAAGACTGAGATCATAATTTGCTCAAGATTACCCAGAAAATACATGGTATTAAAATCACTTTGTAACTGTAATTCAGGCCTTTGGTGTTACTTAGTTTCTTTTTTAGCACATCCAACTGCCTTACACCTTAATTTTGCTAGGCAAAAAGAAAATAGTTTTATTTTTATTTTTTATTTTTTTTGAGGAGTCTCACTTTGTCGCCCTCGGTAGAGTGCCGTGGTGTCACAGTTCACAGCAACCTCAAACTCTTGGGCTTAAGCAAATTCTCTTACCTCAGCCTCCCAAGGGCGCCTGTAGGCGAGACTACAGGCGCCCACCACAACACACAGCTATTTTTTTCTCTGTTGCAGTTGTCATTTTTGTTTCGCTGGCCTGGGCCAGGTTTGAACCCACCAGCCTTGGTATATGTGGCCAGCACCATAACCACTGTGCTACAGGTGCCACCCACAACATACTTTTAAATAGACTAGGAAAATTTTCTTAGAACTATAAAATTTGATGTATTTTATTCATTTGACACCTACTATGTCAAAAATGAAACTTTTTAAAAAATTGGAAAAAATGATGGCAATCAGTGAGAGAGGCAATGAAAATGCGAAGACATAACTTGAATGTTCTTCAAAGTCCTAAGCCACATAAATTTACTCTTTTTTGTTGTTGTTAATCAGGCCCAGTAGGGTTGGAGCCTACTACCCCTGATGCAAAGGTACTCTTAAGGTAGAGAGGAGATTATAGAAGATACCTTTCCCCTAGAGGAACTGCCACACTCATGGTGACCCTTTTTTCCAAGCACTGTGTAATTCTCAACTCCACGCCAAGTAACATTTGTGCTATGTGACTATAAAACTCTTCCCTTGTCTTTGCTAAAGCTGGACATGTGACTTAGACAGAGACACTGAATGTGTTCTCCTTGGAACTAGGAATTGGAAAAAAGAGGGTCAAGTTTGGCTAAGGTTGCAAACTACCTCTATGTGCTCTCTCAATTTATAGGAAAAAGCAGTCAGCAAAAAGAAAGCAAAGACAGAATGAATGAGCTGCTCTGTGTGAATCTGACCCAAGAGGTAACATAACCCCACACCCCTAAGCAGAGAGAGAAATAGAGAGAGACGAGACTCTGCCTGGAGGGTTCTTGGGCTTCCCTGCTCCTGTCCCCCAGTACTGCTTCCCTAGGCTCATAAGAACCCCTGGGCTCCCACAGCAAAATGACACCTCCTTTTTACGAACTTAATTTTTTAACTGATTTGTGAAAACTATAACAAAAATAATCTTGCTCAAGACAGTAAAAATGTTTGCATTAAAAATCAAAAGCACAAAGATGGAGACTTTACCTCTTTCATGTTTACACGGATGGAGCTGGAACATATTCTTCTAAGCAAAGTATCTCAAGAATGGAAGAAAAAGTATCCAATGTACTCAGCCCTACTATGAAACTAATTTATAGCTTTCATATGAAGGCTATAATCCAATTATAGCACAAGAATATGGAGAAAGGGGCAAGGGAGGGGAGGGGGGAGGATGCATGGGGGACGGGTAATTGGTAGGACCACGCCTATGGTGCATCTTAGAAGGGTACAGGTTTTAAATGCAGAATATAAATGCAGGTAGTAAATGCAGAATATAAAGGTCTTAACACAATAACTAAGAAAATGCCATGAATGTTATGTTAACCAGTTTGATGAAAATATTTCAGATTGTATATGAAACCAGCACATTGTATCCCATGCATCAATGTACACAGCTATGATTTAATAAAAAAAAAAAAAAGAAGAAAAGAAAGCCAAAAAGCAGAAAGCATTAAAAGCCTGAACCATAGGTTAGTAAAAAAGAAAAAAAAAATTGAAAGTGCAGATAGCTACAGAATTTATTATAAAAGAAGATATTGCAGAATGCCCAAAGCTTCAGAAAAATTCCCTCGTTTGCCCAGCAGTTCTCAACCTGTTGGTTGCGACCCACAGGACCTGTTATGTATTAAAAGGCCGCGGCATTAGAAAGGTTGAGAACCACTGCACAGAGAAAAGTCCACACTGCTACATGGCAGGGTCATATTAACTTTTATAGGGAAAATGGCTATTTTCTAGGAGTGATATTTCTGTGTCCTTTTAAGCCTGAGAAACTTATTGCACCTTACAGCATAATCTGGATCAAGTCTTGTTATCTAATCAAGTCTGTCAAAATTAACCAAAAACCTACTAACCATGACAAAGGAAAGAAAAAACAACTATAAATCAAGTCAATCTTATTTTGAGACAACAATGTGAACTTACTGTCATTTCTTGAACTTTCTTAACTCCTTAAACTCTTAAACCACTGAGCTTCAGTGTGAGACTCAAACTATCAGAGGTGTCTCATCTGTGGCCTACAGGCCACATGCTGACTTTGTAAGGACTTTTTTTTGCTTGTCTGTGGTGTTGGATATCACAAAAAGTAGGAACAGATCTTTTTTGCTAATCAGCTTTTATTAGTGTTTTTGCATTTAATGTGTGGCCCAAGATAATTCTTATTCTTCCAATGCGTGCCAGAGAAAATAAAAACTTGGAAACCCCTGCACATACTTGGGGAGGGCATGAGAACGAAGGAAAAGGGCTGGAGAAGTGGGCCCCACAAGGAGGATAACACAAGGAGTTTTGATCTACCTTCTAAGTTAGAGGTGGAAAAAAAAAAAAAAAACAGAAACTTTGAAGACTGACTCCAATCTCTCCATCCCATACATGAAAAGACTGAAAACCAAGAAAGGTTTCTTAGTTGGTTTATTTATATTTATCAATAAAATCATGCTGAGAATGTCTTAGGACTGGCTAGCGTTAGAATCAGCAGAGTATTCAGCTGAGCCACTTTTATATACTGCAAATAGAAAGCCCACAGGCTTTACCTGGATGGAAGTGGAACACATTATTCTTAGTAAAGCATCATAAGAACGGAGAAGCATGAATCCCATGCACTCAATTTTGGTATGAGGACAATTAATGACAATTAATGACACGGTGGGGGTAGGGGAAGGGGAGAGCAGAGAGAGAAAGAATAAGGGAAGGGTGGGGGAAAGGAAGAGAAGAGAGCGGGAAGGAGCCAAGGGGGTGGGGTCTTGGTGTGTGCCACACCTTTTGGGGGCAAAACACGATTGTATGAGGGACTTTACCTAACAAATGCAATCAAACCTGGTTTCTTGTACCCTCAATGAATCCCCCCCCCAAAAAATAAAAAAATTGTGAAAATTAAAAAAAAAAAAAAGAAAGTCCACAGGCTTAACATAGCCCACATTTTTGTTTTTGTTTTCCATGGTGATCTTGGAGGAAAAAAAGATACAAATTTATTGCTAAGATTCACATAAAATTCCAAATTCCTAGTTTCTCTGGGGAAACCCAAAAATCTGGCCTTTGGGGCCAACTATCGTGCAGGGGGATAACTGGCTGATGCTGTGTCACAGACTGCCTCTTGTCACTGGGCATATACTTCCTAAAGTACCCAGCTGGCTACATTACTTATTTTCCTTCCAGGCCCGTCTCCAGTAGGCAGCCATGATTATGTCTCCTTTGTTTTCCTAAATCTCTTCTCCCAAATGAAAAACCATCAAAAATTTTAAAAGCCTGTTACAAAAAAATTTTAAAGCAAGTCATATGTTAACTTTAGGCATATTCTACAGAAATACAATGTATTAATGTGGTGTCCAGTTTATTCCCTCTCTTCTGACCCAATTCCACCTTAGTTTCACCCTGACAGGCTTTCTTCTTCACAATACAAATTTAAGAATGAAACTCTATACTCCACACAACCTGTTTTTTCAATAGTGTATCCTCTCGTCAAAAGTTTCTGTACCTACTAAGCTACCCTAACTGCTCTCAGAATCACTCCACTAAGCATCAAGTGAGCACCTGAAAACACACCAGCAGAGAAGAAGCCAAGACCAATCATAAGGAAGGGCTCCAGTAATTCTGGCCTAGGTTTCAGGAGTACATTTAAGTCCCTGCAGTCAGTCTTAGAATTTTCCGAACCCTTCATGGAACTCCTCATGTGCAGTCTTATCTTTAAAGGAGCTCTGTTATCTGACAGCTTTTATATACCTATACAACATTCAGTCCCTCTCCTTTCTTCAAATGAATGCAACCTAACTGTCCCTTCCTCCTTTGCCATTGTGAGATACACAGTTCTCCCATCGCAAGCTTCATCTCTCCCAGGCTTCATTAGAGGTCAACTAGGCTCTCACTCCTTTTAGCTCAGAGAGGTCAGCAAGCCATTTTTCATATCACTTGTGATTACTATTGTGTATAACATTCCTCTCTTAGCCTAAAAGGAAACTAAAAATATAATAAATTTCCCAGTAGTTCTCTGATTTGTAACTGTGCAAAACTTTGGCCAGGTATGTAGATCTGAAGGTAAATTTACAAGAGCATGTAATAATAATAATAGTAGTAACAGATGACATTTACTGAGCACTTACCTGTGTGCCCTGTATTAACACAAGGAGACTTTACATGCATCATCTCACTTAATTCTCTCATCTATAGTGAAGGAACTCATACTGTGCTCCTTTAACTGAGACCTTAGGCTTGTGAGATGGGACCAGTGTGGGCTGAGGCAGTCACATATTAGAGCTGAGCTTAAAACAATTCCCTCCACTATCATACACCACAACAGCGGAGGTAAGGGGGAGTCTGTAGGATTGATGAGAGGGAAGGAGGCTGGAGGAAAGAGAAGGTTTCTCCCCCAATATTCTTCCAGGGACACATGAATCTGTTACCGGCCTAAAGTTACAAAAGTCTGAAAGCCATATAAATGCATTCAGTTAAGTCATTCTTTGCTAGTCCAACATGTTGCTTTAGGAAACATGTTGAATGAATGAATAGCTAGCAAGCATTTCACTCTAAGGCTATACTTATTAACACTAACAACTTTCACAGAGTGCTTGCTCTGGACTAGACCCTACACTAAATTATTTTCACCACAGTCCTATGAAAAAACACTTACTTGTGATGAAATGGAGGTCTGTAGCAGATAAATGGTTTGCCTGAGGTCACTACTAAGTGGCATACAGTAAAGGTAGTGACTAGAGGGATTAATGTGTAATTTTTGTTAACAATGCTTGTAGGATTTTTAATTCTTCTACCTTTCCTCTTTAAATATTAACTACTAAAGGCAGGCTAGGCAACCTATAACAAATTTCATTCTTTTCTCTCAAAAATCTAGGGAAAATTCTTCCTCTTCAATATAATTTGTGATAGAGATTGCCAATGCTTACCTATATCCACATTCTTTCTTCCTGAGCACACAATTTGACAAAATTTCCCAATATTCATTGCAGTAAGGTATAGATCTGCAACTGAGTCCAAAATATGAACAGAAATGTTGGGTGCCACTTCTAAGCTTGATCCTCGGTCTTTCATACCCTCTGCTGGCCAGATGTAGATTGCTCCACACACCTAGAGGAAGGCTGAGCAACAAAATTTCACTCCTGAATGACTGGGGGGAGCAAGTGCTTCCTTGTCAACCCACATTGAGCTGTGACATGAGTGAGAAATAAACATGTATTGTGTTAAACTAAGGAAATTTTGGGTAGCCACAGTAGTCAGAATACCCTAATACAGTATTATTTTTTTTATTCGTATGGTCATCATAATTTTCATCATTAACAGCAACAGCTATAATTTACTGAAGGTGTTCTAAGTAACAGGCAATATGATAAGTCTTTATATTATTTATATTATTTTACAAACTTTTCAGTATGAGGTAGATACTATCTGTATTTTATGGGAGATAAAATCAATGGTCAGAGACCAATAATCTTTTCCTCTTGTGAACAGTTAGTACATTCATAATCTGAAACATTTATTTCATAATTAATTATGTAATGACTTATTTTACATACTACATTGATAGGATGAGCAGTTTTTACTTCCTTAGGCGATTTTTCCTGAACTCATACCTTGTTTCCTTCATCTGGATAAAAAGCTAAGGAAAGGGAGTCGGTCTTACAATCTTTTTATTCTATATCATTTCACATACCGTCTCATGAATATACAAACTAATTGATAGATATAAATATATCCTTTATATTATCTCTCATGTGCTTTCTCTCCATATGTGGAGAGAAAAGCCTCCATAGTTGACCATCTCCTTAAGTTGACCTAATTTTCATAGACCAGACATGCACCAAAGATACATATCAATACAGTCAGTCTGATTCCTTATGTTGACCACCTGTGTATGTTGACCAGTTAGTTGCAGTCCATTGGGTGGTCAATTTACAGAGATTCTATTACATATATGTGTGTGTAAATACACCTCACACACACATATATAGTGTTTTGGGCAACAGGTTTCTTGAGTAAATCTGACCAAGAAAATTGGCTTATGTTCCATGAAGTGTTGCTTGGTATGCTATGTATTTTGGACTCATCACTAAATGACTGTCACTAATATAATTTTTCAATGTTACAATTACATGTATTAATGTACATAAACAGCACAGTGACTGACATACAGTAAATAGTTAATAAATGATTAATTTCTCTTCTCTTTCATCCTACTTAAATACAATATGTTGCTTAAAGTACTTCTCTTTCAGCTACTTAAAGTACAATATGTTGCTTGAGGAAAACAAAGGTATAAAGAGAAAAATGTTAAGCTGTTAAATTGAGGATGGTTTTAATTACAAAGAACATTTTTCTAACTGGGAGGAAGACAATCTAAAATGTTAGAAGCCAGAGCCAAACGAAGATCAACTGCCCGTTAAAAAATTATTTTATTCATAAAAATCTGTCCTGATACAATGTTCAGGAACACGGAACTCTGGAGAAGTTGAATAGTCTCACACCCTTACCTTCATTGCTGGTGAACTGCAAAGCAGTATCCTGAGGCTCACCTTCTATTTGCTCAGTTCCATAGGTTTGGCCACATGGGATTTTCTAAAGCCATGTGTCATTATTTGTAGCCAAACACTAATATGCCTTCTTACAGATCCTGGAAAATCATCTATATTTTGTTAGAAAACACTCTGGCACGTGAGGAAAATTTGTTCTTTCTGAGGCTGTTTGTTCCCAGGCTTTGCCTGTCCATAGAACTCCATTCCCTACTTAAGACATTTGAAGAATGTTATTAATATAATGCAGACACAGGATTTCATATGATAACATTTCATATTAACAATATATGGTAATCTTGTGACATAAGCTTTACATTATGTAATTAATATAAATGTTTCAACTACTGTTCATTTAAATATCATATTCCTCTTTCTTTGAAGTTATTACAAAATGAAATGGAATATGAATATGGTTACTTTATTTGATACAGTTAATGTATATATTTGGACTTCTTACTTATGCTCATTAATCAACTGTAATATCTACTTTGTTGATGGGATGGACTTTTCCCAGGGTAATTTTTCCTTTAACATCACGGTATCATCCTTAACAGTAGGCAATAAGGTTAATGCTATAATCAGCTATTACATCTGCATATTCAACTTTAGCTGCTGTTTAAATATAGCAACACAGAGTATGGAATTCTGAAGCTAGAAAAACATGGTTTTAAAAATTAGTGAATCAAACACCTGGGTAAAAACTTAAAAAAAATAAATATTCTTTTAAAAATAAAATTATTTTTTGAATGCTAAGTGAAAAAAAAACAAAAGATGACATTTATGTAATATTCCCAAAATGGCAAAATTATAGAGTTGGAGAACAATGAGTTAGTGGTTGCCAGGAGTTAGGGACTTTGAGAGTGACAGGAATGAACTATAAAGGACTAGCATGGGACAGATCTCTGCAATGACAAAATAGTTCTATGTCTTGACTATGGTAGTAGTTACATGAAAATACACAAGTAAGATGAGAAGAACTATATACACACTTTATGGCAATGTTCATTTTTTGGTTTTGGTATTGTATAATAGTGAGGTTAAGATATAATCAATGGGAGAAATTGGGGTGAAGAGTAACCAGAAACTCTCTGGACTATCTTTGTAAACTCCTGTGAATTTATAATTATTTCAAAATAAAAAGTTAAATAATAGCTAAAAACATGTTTAATTATAAACATATTTCACAGAATAATTTATTCAGCTTGGAAGATTAAAGCCTATGCAGACATTTTTATCATCTGATTTTGCATTTTGTACATAAAGGAACTACCGATCATCTTGATAGAGGCAAAAAAGGAGTGAAAATAGAGGTTTTGGAGTTGATTTTGCTGTCAGAATGCTTACTGTTCAGGAGAATGTCAATAATGGAATATTTTGGCAGCCAACATCTGGATGTCTTACAAAGGAACAGGTAGTGTACAGCATGCAAAACATAAAGACACACGGCGCGGCGCCTGTGGCTCAGCGGGCTAAGGCGCCAGCCACGTATACCTGAGCTGGCGGGTTCGAATCCAGCCCCCTGGCCTGCCAAACAAAACAACAATGACGCCTGCAACCAAAAAACGGCGCCTGTAGTCCCAGCTACTTGGGAGGTGGAGGCAGGAGACTCGCTTGAGCCCAGGAATTGGAGGTTGCTGTGAGCATGTGATGCCATTGT
>CAUYON010162952.1:0-12306 GCA_963573935.1 Arctocebus calabarensis | reverse complement strand
GAATAATGTGTTCCACTTCCATCCAGGTTAATACACAGGATGTAAAGTCTCCATCTTTTTTAATGGCTGAATAATATTCCATGGTATACATACACCCCAGCTTGTTAATCTATTCCTGGGTTTGGGGGCATTTAGACTGTTTCCACCTTTTGGCTGGGAAATTGAGCTGCTACAGTCTAGTGCAAGTGTCCTTATGATAAAAGGATTTTTTTTTCCTTCTGGATAGATGCCCAGTAATGGAATGTGCGGATCAAATGGGAAGTCTAGCTTGAGTTCTTTAAGGGTTCTCCATTCTTCCTTCCAAAAAGGTTGCATTAGTTTGCAGTCCCACCAGCAGCGTAAAAGTATTCCTTTTTCTCCACATCCATGCCAGCATCTGCAATTTTGAGATTTTGTGATGTGTGCCATTCTCTCTGGGGTTGGATGATATCTCAGGGTAGTTTTGATTGGCATTTATCTAATAATTGAGCATTTATTAGACAATGAGCATTTTTTTCGTGTGTTTGTCATTTTTCTGACATTTGTATTCAAAACTTTTAACAACATTAAACCACGAGATTTTGTGTTTGTCTCCATTCGTCTGTCTTCTTTTGAGAAGGTTCTATTCATGTCTCTTGCCCATTGATATATGGGATTCTTGGCTTTTTTCATGTGGATTAATTTCAGTTCTTTATAGATCTTATTTATCAAACTTTGGTCTGATTCAAAATATGCAAAATATGCTTTCCTATTGTGAAGATTGTCTATTTGCTTTGGTTGTTGGCTCCTTAGCTATACAGACATAGTAAGACTCTGTCTCAAAAAACAAAAAAAGTGGCAAAATTCTTTAACTTTAAGCAACAACAAAATTTGAAGCCATTTTATCCCAATGAATTTAAGCTACATAGTTTTTTAAAAAATCTTGTGGTTTAATGTTTTTAAAAGTTCTGAATACAAATGTCAGAAAAATGACAATTAATTTCATTTCTGATACTTTTGCCATCTAGTTTGTTTGCCTATATTCTTTCCAGTTTCTGAATTAAGAGAAGCACTGATCCCGATTCCCATTAAATGTTATGTTTTTAATTATATTTATTTATTCACCAATTTATTACATAGATATATGTCAAGTACAAGATATTGAAAATAATATTATCAAAGATCATTTACTTAATATATTTCATGTAATGCCTCTCATATAGTATGTAGTACACTATTACAGAATCACTCTTCCTATTCCTCCCATCAAGACTTAAAATTATTACTATCATCTAGCCTTTGTTAAAATATTTTCAAGTGTGGTTGCCATGGTATCATGCAAAATATGGGACTTTCTTTTGTTGAGCAGTTCTGCTAGTAGAAATTTCTTCTTTCAGAGTAAGTTAAACCTCTCCATTGTATGTTGCCATTTTCTTTCTATTGTTCTGTTTAAGGCAACTGAGCATATCCTTACCTGCAGCACACCTTTTAATATTTGAAAATAATTTTTCCGCCTTTATTCACCACCCTGTTTGAATGCTAATCTGATTATTTTGTAAAATAGAGGTTTACAATAGGGATTGTTATTGACTTTATAACACTAAGAAACTTAAGACTTTTTTTGTCTTTTAGAAAACTTGCTGATTTTTCTTTCCTTTGTAGAAATAAATTTGACTTATTTGCTTTGATTCTGGAAATGTTTAGAACATGACATTTAAGTTTGTTGCACCAAAACTTCCCAAACTTGTACAGCAATATATCATCTACATATGGAGTACTTTTATTTTTTATCATTCTTCTCTGCTTTAGAGATGCCCTTTCAAGTTCAAGTTGATTGTGTTTCTCCATCTCTCTGAATTATTTTTTATTTTATTTGTTTCTTTCCTTATACATTTTATCTATTATCTTTGAAAAATTGCTATTAGGTTTATTTTGAGACATTGGAATACACCCTCAATGAATTTTAATATTTATCTTATATTTTAAAGAACTAGCCACAGTGGAGTGATTGAATGTTAGCTCTAAAATTGGCATCTTTGGATTAGAAGAAAAGGTCTGTTCCCTTTATCTGCAACTTTTAGCAAGTTATTTAGCCTTTTTGTGCCTCACTTTCCTTATATAAAAAATGAAACTAGTGATGGTATCTACCTCCCAGGTTTTCTGTGAAAAATAAATAGAGATTACATAGGGAATAGATCTGGATATTGATATTTTAAGGGAAGCAGTTTTACCTTTACCATCTTGGAGCTTTGATTGGGCCCAAGAATTAAGTTGACCTAATTCAGGTTAACAGGAGAAAAGCAAACAAATTTATTAAAATATAAGTTTTATGTGACATGGGATCCCTCATACAGAAATGAAGATTCAACAAAACAATTAGAGTGGGACAAGTTATTGTTTTAACTGTTGGACAGAGACCTGTAACTTGTGAAAACGTGACAATGTAAGGGGGCTGAGGCTTGGGGAGTTAATCGTGGGGAAGAGAGGAGGAAGGCAAGAGTTATATTATAAAGTTTGTTTGTGCAGATTTCTCTAGACTGTACCTGCCATCCCTGGTGACAGGAATGTTACCTTCCTCCTGGCATACAGACATTATGCCCCGTATGGGGATTTTCCTCCTGCTTTCAAGAAGAAAAATGGCAAGTCAGCGAGTCTTTCTTTTGCCCACTGTTTTTCAAGTGTATTTAGCTCAAACTAATACTTATACCAAGGTGGCATATTTGGGTTAGCACATTTTGCCACTTTCAGGATTCACATAGATGTAGTCACACAGATATAGATATGGATATGGATTTTGAGGTGGATATGAGTGTCGAGGTAGACATAGATTTACATCTCAGAATTATGGTTGGCCCAAATTGAAATATCAGTTAATATTGGTCATTACCTCTCTTGTACCTTTGGATTAAGGGGAAATCCCTTGGCCCAATTTACCATTTTATTAAATTAAAAGATAGTCACCTTAATATTCATACCATCTATTGTTTTCTTATTGTGAACTTCAAAATTTTATTGTAAACATTCCTACGTTTTCATGTATGGCTGCATTATCCTTCCACATCACATAAAATTTAGTACACTTCCTCTAAACTTTGTTCTGTAACTTTCTTTATATATCACTTGCTATATGGTAGGAATTTCTGCCTCTTTAAAGGGAAAGGAGACATGTTTTTTTCTCAGTGGTTCTAAAGTATCCATTTGTACCAGAAGCCAGGTAGCAACATAGGATATTGCTTTCCTTCTCCAGTTCCCAAACTATTATAGAACTTGAACTTGTACTTTCAACTTTTGCTTACCAGCCGGTTTAGCCAATTTTCTGCAGTCAGGGGAAGGAGGTTGGCACAGAGTCCCAACTGTTCCAAATGCCACTCCCAAATCATCATCTAAACAGTACCCCTGTCTTTTATCTATTTATGTTGGAATTAGCGCTCCCAAGAATCACTCTTACCTATGTGGCAGTTTTCACCACTCTTTGGCTGTTATTTTTATTGGCTATAAATCTGATTCATTACCTTTGTCTTTTTCTTCTCCTCTCTCACTTTCTCTCACAATGGTCTTTATACTATTTACTATGCTTCTAAGTAGAAAGGCTAAGTGATAATGATGTACTGATACTTAGTTCCTTATCCCAAGTTTATCTTAAAACAAAAAGATCAAGGTAATAGAGGCTAAATGAATTTCCTTATTGTACCAGAGTTTCATAGATCTATCCTTATTTACCTTCAGTTTAGTTTAGTCTTAATCATCACTACCAACTCTTTCAAGACACATTTTAAAGGTAGCAGATAGCTAGAGGGAATTAGCAAGATGTATACATCTGTAACCATTTCTTTCTTCTCATATCTTCATAACATTTATTTTGCAATGACTTACCACCAAGAGAGGGAAAATATAATTTTGAAATTAATTAATTTTTGTATAACTTGAATATAGATCATTAAATATCTTTACCAATTTGTTGTAGGATTAATTTTTAATACATTATATTAATACATTATTTAATATATTATTTTTAAAAGTATTATATTGTTCCCTACCCTTAATATAAAATGATTCTAGTGTATTGCCTAAGCCCTTGGAGCTGCTGCCATTGCCCATTCACTCTTGTTTTATACTTGCGTTTAACCTTGTGAGAATATTTCCATATTGTTCTCAGGATGCTTGTAAATATCAGGCTATGTGTAAATGCATGAGAAAGAATACATGACATAATGCAAGAAAAAAGACAAAGGAAACAAAAATCTTAAAGGAAAATTTCTCATAAAAACATCCATAACCAAAGTGATGTTCATTATTTTTCAATGCCTTATAAAATTAGGAAAGCTGTCATTTTCAGATGAAGAACTTTTTGTTACTGTAACATACTATCTGGTTACTTTATCAAGCACATGATTTCATATGCATGCAATCTTGCTTCAAGTTTTCATTAAAAAGAAACTATGGACAAAACCATAATTTTTGTCAAAAGCATTTGAGTATTTAGCTCTATTAGGTATTGAGGAATCAGCTCGGTGCTCACTAAATAAGATTTTGTGAATTAGGAGTAAGAAAAAAAATTGGTGGCTTATTATACATCTCCAGAATGTGTATGAAAACTTACTTTAATTAAAAACTTAATAACATGTTCCTTTATTTGCTTAGAAACACTAAGATTCTTTTAGAACAACAATAGCATCCTTACCCAATGATCATTAGTCATGATAGTGACCTTGGATATTCTGCCAACTAAAGACAATTTTACCTAGCACAAGTAACTAAATTATTTAATGGAAGGATGAGAGAGGTCAAAAGAGGTATTATTTTTGTTAACTTTCTAGCTCACTACACAGTGTATGTCAAAACCTTCTGTGGCCTCAAAATAAGCAGGTTATTCAATTCAAAGTGTGGCATTGCCACATGGGCAGTTCAAAATTAAACCTAAATTTCTTACCAATGGCCTCAGTATATACTTCAGTACCTCCTGAAATTAAGGGTAAAGGAAGACAAGAAATTTATAAACTCTTGTGTCTGATTTTCCTACTTTTCATTGTGCTCTCTCTTTGAAAACTGAAGTTCATTTTATAAATTGAAAACATTTATTTTCAGTAAAAGTGGTTGTCAGGTTGTAAGAGTGATAGAGAGAAAATTGCAGATAAGTTATATATTTTAAGAAAAATGTCATAAAGTTATAGTTTTTCTTGGCTTCTAGACCTACATATATTATATATTTCCCCTAAAATTAGAAAGAAAGAAAAGAGAAAAAAAAGAAAGAAAGCTGTTCTGTTCTATTCAGAAAGCAACTCAATTTTAACTAGGCAAGGTAGAACTGAATCTAAGTCACAAGGTCTCATTTATCATGCAGAATTTTATTTCCTTTCAAAATTTAACTATATGAATGCTGAATTTAATTTCATGAGAAGTCAGAGTTTCTGACTAGAATGAGGATAAGCAAAAAAAGGAAATTTGGCAAAAGAGGAAATTTCTCCTTCTCTCTGTACCTACCTTAACATAGTGTGACTTACTCTCTAAGCTTTAATTATGAGCTATCCTATTTTATGCTATTTTATTGAATTTTTGGTTTTTCTTCCCTTTTAAACGATTGTGCCTATATATCAGTGTTAAAAGACAAAATTTTTAAAAAGGTATAGTTAAAAATCTAATTGGCTTTTATTTGCAATTCTTGAGCGTGGGCAACTTCCATTCTACAAAATAGAATGAAAGGTTATACTCCACAAAATTGAATGAGGGTAATGTAAGGGGTTGTGTAAGGTATAAACAATTAAACAGAAGAAAAGAAAAAAAAAGTTGGTTAACATTAAGTTATTTCAAGTTACTTTTTCTTTTTTTTTTCTTTTGCAGTGTTTGGCAAGGGCTGGGTTTGAACCCACCACCCCCGGAATATGGGGCCAGTGCCTTGAACCACAGGCACCACCCTCAAATTACTTTTTTATAAAGGTTAAAGCAGAGATTCCTAATACTGAGTGAGGTAGACTAGATTCTCCTCTTTGCAGAAAAAGCTGGTCAGTTCTGGGTCTATTTGCTTTCTTAAAGCTTTAGTCTGATTATGTGGCATTTAGTCTGAGTGGTTTCATTTTGCTTTGTCTGGTGTGTTGGTGTTGGTACCTAGTACAAGAGCTCAATCCAAAACAAAGTCTGTCATAATTTTTATTTAACATCAGAATATTAGCTGAGTAAAATATATTAATAAAACTCATACCACCTGAATCCATGGTTTGTTAGCAGCTTTATTAAGTGATTTAACAAAATATTTATAAACATTTAAGTAAAATAATTTAATAAATACTAATAGAGATTAACACTGAGATAGCAACATAGGAATCTGGAATCAGTCTTGAATCTGAATCTTTATTCTACAACCTCGTGAATGATGTGAACTTGGTTGGGCAAGTTGTTTGTTTTTCCCCAGACTTATGTTTCTTCTCATAGACAGTGAAAGTAGCATTTCCTAACTGTATTATCACCATGGGGATTTCAACACGTACTATATATGAAGAAAGTCCTTAGAATGTGGTGGCTTAAACATTCAATGGCTCTTTGCAATTTTTGTAACTTCAATGATCTATTATTTTACACCATGTCATAGAATGGTTCAGATATTATTCTCTGTTTATTTCTTCTGATCTGTTTTCTGCCCAATAATTCAGAACTCAAAATTTCACTTTGCATTTAAATTTAAAAATGTATGTCCATATAGGTTTTCTTTCTGTGTCTGATTTAATCTGAGAGCTGAGGCTCTGGCTGAGGTTTCTCTATGATTTTGACCACAATCCCTTGATCTACACAAAAAAAATGCTAGTTGGGATTTGTGTCCTTCTGTTAGCCCCATCTGTTTCATTGCCTGGTAAATCTGGTTTCCAGATTTGAACCCTGCTGGCCCATCCTGCTCTAGTCCATGTCCTAATATCAGTTTATACCAGTCTATTCACATGTTCCTCATGCATGTGTGTGTATAACTCACCACAGGTTAAAATGGAACTTTGTCAGATGGCACAGTGTTGTATTAAATTCACTCCACCATGCATTTCCCGTCCTAGTATTAACTTTAAAAATAAGTTATGGATGTTTTTCTTCATAATAGTTAATTACAAATAGAACGATTTTGATATTTTAAGTACTACAGATTAACTAGTCTTGCATATTAACAAACTATTACTATTTCAGGAATGAGATTTGTTATTTGTTTTTATATATCTACCACTAAAACTAGTCATCATTTAGACTATAAATTTATCATGTAGATAAAAGATAGTAATTATTAGATAAAAATCAGAGTCCAGAGGTATTAGCCAACTTTGTTATGATCAATCACATAATAAATGTTGAAGCATTGCCTCACAGTGAGTCGTTCTCAGTCTCAATGTGGAAATTTCTGTTTCTTATGTGCTCACTTTTGTGTAATTTGATGAATATGTATCTTCTATTCTTTGATTTGAGTATGTAGGATAAGTAGCATATATTTATAGTGAACATAAAGCCTACATTTAAGGGATGGGCTTTTTTTAGTTTATAAGAGTTGGTCAATGGCAAAACTAGTTTGTTTTATTTTTAAGTGCTTGGGGATAAGATACTGTAAACTTTACATATGTGCCTACAAAATAAGTTAAGCTATAATTTAACGGAACTGCAATTAAAATATGTCTTAATCTGTTGAAGGTGCTTTTACAAAACACCATAGATTGGATAATTTATAAACAACAGAAATTTATTTTGGGTAGTTGTGGAGGCTAGTAAATCCAAGATCAAGGCACCTGCAGATTCAGTGTCTAGCGTGGGACTGTCTCATGATTCATAGAAACAGTGCCTTTTTTCTGTTGTCCTCACATGATAGAAGGGCCAAAGCAGCAATCTCTCTTTCTTTTTTTCCTGTACAATCTTTCTTTTCTTTCTTTCTTTCCTTTTTTTTATTAAGTCATAGCTGTGTACATTAATGCAATCATAGGGTACAATGTGCTGGTTTTATATACAATTTGAAATGTTTTTATCAAACTGGTTAACATAGCCTTCACAGCATTTTCTTAGCTATTGTGTTAAGACATTTATATTCTACACCTAGTAAATTTCACATGTACCCCTTCTAAGATGCTCCATAGGTGTGGTCCCACTAATTACTCTCCCTTTACTCTGGAGGGAGTGCAATCTAATCCCATTTTTATAAAGGCACTAATCCATTCATGCAGACTCTACCACCTTCTAATACTAGCACATTGGAAGTTGGGATTTCAACATACAGATTTTAGGAGGTCACAAATACTCAGAACATACGGTAATTCCATGATCTTCTACTGATACAATTATTTTCAGTTCATGAAAAAGATGCTTATCAGATGGACACAATATGAAACAGCAATTTAGTAATCATTTCAACTAAACATAAAATTAACTTATTTGAAAATATGTGAGGAGATTGTGCCTGGAAATGAATTGATTGCCTACACATGTCTGGGTCCTTAAATTGAACTTTCAAGAAGTCCTGTACCATGAATAGTTTCTTTTCACCCAGCATGCCCAGCTGCCTAAAGATAACTAGGAAAGTAAGCCAATTGTGCTAAAGGACTTTACACATATGTCACTTTGCAGAGTTCCAGCTGGAACTCATTTCTGTCAGCTTTCCCCTTTTGCTGTCCCTTACTTCCTGCTGGAAGCTTACCCCACTTGTTGGCATTTACTCTGGAGCTGAAATTTCTCTCCAAACAAAGGTTACTTCCTAAGCTAAGGTTTTGTTGATGTCTGATTCACCGGTCTGCATACAATGACAACCTTCCCGTCTTCTTGCAGGCATGTAAGCAGATGGAATCCATTTTCCAGAAATCCTCATTGACCTGGAATTCAAAGAACAGAGATCTCTACCACCCCAAAACCTCTCCCCCTTGAGCCCTCACCACCCTCCCTATGTTCTCATAGTCAGCCACTTTGGCTGATATCTCTGGGATCTGTCCCAATAAACAGATCTCATCCAGAGGCTCAGAATCTGGCCAACAGATGCGGGCCTGCTTCTGTCTCAGATGAGACAGAAGGATAGTTTTTTTCTTCTGCTCTTCCTAAGACCTTCTATCTCTGTTTTCACATCCACTGTACCTTCTTTTTTGCAGCTTTTTTAGGATAGAGCCTATAATCATCACAGACACAGGGAGAAGCATTTAAACATTACTTTGAAAAGTGAGCACTACTCTCTGCTAAAACTTCTTAGTCTATTTTGTGAAAGAGAGAAAAAAATACAACTAGAGAAACACAAATACAAGTGAAGACTTAAAATATGTTAGATATGGTACTTTTTCCTGCATATAAATTTTACATAATGGCTAAGTGTCAGAGACATGTTATTTACTCTTCTATTAGATTAACTGATCTTGAAAAAGTTTAGCATATTTTATTTGCCAAATATCATTTAGATGAATATATAATTGTGAAGTATAATTTTACTTTGTTACTTTACCTCATGGTTGTCATATCAGTATTATAGAAAAACTTATTTTTCAGTATTAAGCTTTCTTTATTATTAAAACAATTGTATTTAAATTTTCCCAGATATGCATTTAACAAAACTACTCATCATTTGTATACTTCAAATTATAACTAAGTGCTCCCCCAATAAAGCACTTGCTTCTTTCAATTTACTCTGACCTGTAATTTCTGTGGATAATAAAACTATATGTTGAATTTCAATCACAGTTTTATTATTTGCTGAATTTAAAATTTTTTGGAGGGCCTCTTTGAAAAATGCAAAAGAATAATGTGTAAGATTGCACAACAATTCAAAATTTGAAACTTTTCCAAATCCAGTCAGACTTCAATCATTTTCTCCACATCTGAAACAGATGATTACATTAGAACATACGAAAAGTAACGTGTAGTTTAGTGTCAGAGGCAAGAAGGCTAAACAAATCATTATGACTTAAATGAAAATTTAGCAATATTTTATCATTTACTGTCCGAACATGAAAAATTACTATAATACATTATAAAAATATATGAAGATCAGTAGAAAATGCATAAATAAATGAATAAATCATCCACCTTGAGTCTGAATTTGACAGTCAAGGAAACTGACCAGTGAAGAAATTATTTCAAAAGGAACAGTCAAAGGTTTTTAAGTGCTAGAAATAGAAGGCAATTTTATGATGGTTAAGCTAATTCACCATTGCGTACTAGTCTGTGGGATAATATGAAGTGCGACCCTTGCATATGTGCATGTTGATGCACTTGATTACAAGTCTCATTGTTCAATGTCTAGAAGAGTATCCTCAGATAGATCTACTCAAGGTCAAAGTACTGATTAAATTGTTGATCAGCTTCAGCTCCTTAATCAGTTGGGTGAAGCATTGTAATTACGCTTATATTTTTTTTATGAAAATGTGATTGTAAGCAGAGAGTTTTCTTTTACAACTTAATATTTTATTTTGTAACATCTTGGGATTTTCAAAATGTTATTAATAAATGTTAAAAAGCATAGAAGACAAAGAATAAATGAGTGAATTTTAAAAGTAATATATTAAAATAACAGAAAACAATACAACAAAGTATTATTTTATTACATTTATAATACATTCATTAACTAATCATGTTTACTGTACTTACATTTTGAAAATACAAAAAAAAATCAACCTTGTTCTAAAAAGCAGCAATCTTACATTAAAAAAAAGTCTTAAGTCTTAAATGCAACAGAGGAAAAATTGTGCAGCCTCTAGGCATTTTTTCTGGAATGGGGTAATATTTAAGAAATTAAATGTGCATAAACCCTGATGGCTTATAGATGGTAAAGATGGAGATATCATGTCATATTTATGCTCTCAATGTGCTGATGAAAATTAATAATATAGTTTTGTATGTATAGGTTTGCAACTATAATTTCTTATAGTATTCCTTTTCTTCCTAAACACCTGCTGAATGGTCTGCATATTTGTGTGATTTTTATTTTTTTAAAAACACACTTTTCTATATATTCTTTTTGCTGGGCTCAGTGCCTCATGCCTGTAATCTTAGCACTCTGGGAGTCCAAGGCAGGTGGATTGCTTGAGCTCAGTTTCAAGACCAGCCTGAGCAAGAGCAAGATCCTGTCTCTAAAAAAATGGCTGGGCATTGTGGCAGGCTCCTGTAGTCCCAGCTACTCGGGAGGCTGAGGCAAGAAAATTGCTTGAGCCCAAGAGTTTGATGTTACTGTGAGCTGTGACGCCATAACACTCTACTGAAGGATAACATCATGAGACTCTGTCTCAAAAAAAAAAGAAAAAAAAAAAAGGATGATTATATTCTTTTTAGCCACTATATCTGCTCACGGAAGGAGGGAATGTACTTAGCTATTTAATTAGCTAAGGCTAAATTTGCACCTCACAAGGGAGTTAGTATTGCCTCTGTCTGAAAATAAACTGTATGTAAAATATATTGCTGACACTGATGATTATGTATTATTTATAATTAATATCTAATGAAGATGTAATTATGTTAAATGAGGTATAGTTTTCATCTCTTTACTAAATTTTAGCATTTATTAGGCTACTAGTTTATTCAGACTCTTTTAATCACCATCAGGTTTTTCTAACTGTGCTTTGTTATGTATGATAAAACAAAACCACAATAACCCTGGATGCTATTTCATTAGCTTCCTTAGCTTTTCTAATTTTTTATTTAAAGGTGGGGATGATGTCACTATTTTAATCAGTAGAATTATTTTCTTTCTGGTCAGACAAATCAAGATAGATATCAAATATATCTTCTCTCTTTCTAACTTGTGCTTTAAACAACCTTAAAACTTTATAACGTTAAGAATTGGAAAATTGGGCCGGGATCAAAATGCCCCCACAAAAGAAGCGCACTGAACTCTGTGCGGAGTCTCTCAATCACTGCGGCTCCCTTTGCGGAGAACACGTCACTACTCCCACTTCAGAGATGAGGAATTTGTGGCTCAGGAAAGGGGCGAATTCTAAAGTTCAGAAAGATACAGCGACTTGCCCAAGGCCGCGGAACTAGAAGGTGGCGGGGTCGGGATTCGAAGAACCCAGCAGACTCAACCTGCAGCCATGGCACAGATGCTGCAGATGGAGATCCCAAACTTTGGCAATAGCATCTTGGAGTGCCTCAATGAGCAGCGGCTACAAGGCCTGTACTGTGAGGTGTCTGTGGTGGTCAAAGGCCATGCCTTTAAGGCCCACCGGGCTGTGCTGGCCGCCAGCAGCTCCTACTTCCGGGACCTCTTTAACAGCAGCCGCAGCACAGTGGTGGAACTGCCGGCGGCTGTGCAGCCTCAGTCTTTCCAGCAGATCCTCAGCTTCTGCTACACAGGCTGGCTGAGCATGAACGTGGGCGACCAGTTTCTGCTCATGTACACAGCCGGCTTCCTACAGATCCAGGAGA
>CAUYON010162950.1:0-29251 GCA_963573935.1 Arctocebus calabarensis | reverse complement strand
CCTAAACGAGGAGACGGGGAAAGACCGGGAGAGAAATGGAGAGAGCTTCTCTCTCCCCATTCGAGTTCTCTCCCTCTACCAGGAGCTTTAGTGTTTTCTGTTTTCTGTATTCTTTTCTGTAAATCAATTCTGTCTTACCACTGGGGGGTGGGGGGAAAATAATGTAATGAAAAATAATAAAATACATGTATTTAAAAATTTAAAAAAAAAAGAAACTATTTCAGATTGTATGTGAATCCAGCACATGGTATCCTATGATTGCATTAATGTACACAGCTATGATTTAATAAAAAAAAATAAAAAGAAAAAAAAGAAATGCAATAAGGAAAACAAGACAAGACAAAAATGTTCATCTTTGAGACATATAGCCTGAAATTTATTTTATTTGGCTCAAGCTATATCTGTAAAAAGTAGTATTGAGATCATAAGTCATTTTTTTTATTTCAAATACAAGGGTAAAGTTTTTAGGCAATATTTTTATTCTCACTTCCAAGGTAAAGTTCAAGTTTTAGAAGATCCCCTCACCCAGGGGGCAGGCTGAACACCCTGGCCTTGTACACATTAGGTGAGATGCTGCCAAATACCCTCTCTCTTCCTACCAATTGCCCTCCTTGATAGACCAATTTCCTTCCTCGCCCACTGCTAAACCACTCCTTTACTATATTTGTATTTTATCATTTGTAAGAGTATGTAATTGTTTATATATTGGTGTCCTATTAGTATTCAATGCATTGGATATGTTTTTTCCCATTCCTGAGTTACTTTACCTAGGATAATGTTCTCCAAATTCACTCAAGCAAACATAAAAGGTATAAATTCTCCATCTTTCTTGTGACTGAATAGTACTCCATGGTATACATATAGCACAGCTTGTTAATCCAGTTATGTGTTGATGGGCATTTGGGTTGCTTCCACAACTTGGCTATTATGAACTGAGCCACAATAAACACTCTGATGCAAATGTCTTTGTAGTAAAATTATTTCTGTTCTTCTGGGTAGATGCCTAGTAATGGGATTGTGGGATGAAGTGGAGGGTAAACTTTTCATTCTTTGAGAATTCTTCATACTTCTTTGCATAAAGGTTGTATTAGTTTGCAATCCCACCAGCAGTGTAGAAGTGTTCCCTTCTCTCACATCCATGCCAGCATCTATAGTTTTGGGACTTTGTGATGTGGGTTAATTTAAAGGCAGTAGATGATATCTCAGAGTGGTTTTGATTTGCATTTCTCTTATGATTAATGATGATGAGCTTGTTTTCATGTGTTTGTTCGCCATTAGTCTATCATCTTCAGAGAAGTTTCTGTTCAAGTCCCTTGCCCAAATAGAAATGGGGTTGTTTGGTCATCTCTTGTTGATTAACTTGAGTTCTTGGTCAATTTTAGTTATCAGTTCTTTGTCAGATTCATAACATGCAAAAATCTTCTCCCATTCCACAGGTTGTCTATTGGATTTGTTTGTGGCTAGCCACATGTAGAACATTGAAACTGGACTCACATCTCTCACTGTTGACAAAAATAGATCCTTGCTATATAAAAGATTTAAATTTAAGACACAAAACAATAAAACAATAAGAATTCTACCGAAGAATGTGAGGAAAATACTTGAAAATATTAGCCTGGGGAAAGATTTTATGCGTAAGATCCCCTGGCAATTGCAGCAACACCAAAAATAAATAACTGGGATTTGATCGAGGTAAAAAGCATCTGCACAGCTAAGGCTATCACAAGTCATTTTGAAAAGTCATGAAAATGTTCCATGTCTGTAGTGAGAAGGACCTTTGAGGAATTATTTGAAGTTTGGTACTTCTTTGTTCAATGATCCACTTGTAGGTTATAACGAACCTTCTTGGGAAAAGACAAAATACGGTGGCATTTTGGAAATAATCCTTCATTCTGAATCCTCTTTGAATGATAGGCTAGGTAAGGTATAGTTATATCTTTGCAGCAAGAGTCAATTCCTCTTGTCAACTTTCATGCACATTTTTATTTCTAGATGGATTCTTTCTACTTTTGCTCAAATACCAACACATAAAGAGTGTCCACAGATATAGTCTCTAAATAATGCCTTGTGGGAACTCAATGCATATTAAAAGCCTGAAGTATAGTTAAGAAAAGAGTAATAGATTTGTTACAGAGGAAAAAAGGTCTTGCTATGTAATAAAAATCTAAAACAGAAACGATGATCTTTTTGATATAGATTGAGTATATTTTGTTTCTTTACACTTAATTGGGTTGTAAATGTTTTATCATCAAAATTTACAAAATGTTAGTAGAGTAAGAAGAGGATTCCCTAAGTTAAAGTTGCTTGATTAGAAATATTGGCTTTAGAGTCTCACGGAAGTTAAATAACTGTGATCTCTTCATTTTCCTGTCAACTATTCCCTCCACCTTGACATGGGATAGACCCAAGGAGATAACCATGTTTTTATAAAGGGCGTTAGCTCATATTAAAGTGAGATATTAAAGTCAAATTTGGGGCCATTTATAAGAACAAAAATAATACGGTTGTGTAGAAACAGAGATCTTTTCGCTAAATACCCACAACTTGCTCCTAATATTATTAAAGAACAGAAAGAAACATTGTAAAAGGTTAAAAAAAAAAAGTAGAAAAGGTACCTAGAGCATTTTCAAACAGATACATATTTGTATACATATTTCTATGCGTTCATAGAAATTTCTAAAACCACATGTTAGAAAGGAATGGCAAGACACCAAGTTAGAAGAAACTAGCAAAGGAATTGGAAAGAAAAACAGTATGATTTTTGAGATATACCAGCTGTATCATCACATGGCAGATGGCAGAGGGCAAAGAGGCAAAGGGAGGCTGAACTCTCCTTTACAAAAAGCATTAATCCCAACCACGAGAGAAAGGCATCATGGCCTAATTATTTCTCAAAGTCCTACCTCTTCGCACTGTTAAATTTCAGAGGCAATTACATTTCATCTTGAGTTTTGAAGGAGACAAACGTTTAAACTATAGCACTAAAGATACCAGGATGGCTCATCAGCTAAGTGGTACCAATAGTGCCAAATATACCTCTCCCGTGATGAGGAAATCCCTTCTGCCCCTTCAGGCATAACCAAAAAAAGACCAGTTGAAGCCTCAGCAGCACCTGATGAACCAAGGAGATTAAAATAACACTGCAAAGTCTCTGAAAATTAAACTCTCATTGTAATCTGGGCCCACAAAACTAGGGCTTGACCCTCACCTCAAAGCTAACAGAATAGACCAACACAAACCAATCCACACTGTAACATTCCATTTACATAAAATATTTAGAATAGGCACATTCATGACACGTTGCCATGGGCTGACAGAGTGGGAAACAGAACTTATTGCTTAATAAGTACAGAGTTTCTGTGTGAGTTGACAGAAAGTTTTGCAATAGTTGTGATAGCTGTGCAACGTTGTGAAATGTAAAATGCCCTGAGTTGTATACTTAAAAATGGTTAAAATGACAAATAAAAGCAAAACATACATAGATAGTTCTTTCAAATAATTTCGTTTGAAATAAGTACAATATTAAATACTAGTTGGATGAGCAATTACAAGAAAAAAATCACTCTGGAAACTATAAACATTTCAGAATATTTAATTATATAATTAAGGACACTTTAAGGTCACAGATGAATTGTGAATAATGACATTACGAACTGTAACAGGGGAGAAATTTTAAAGAAATATGAAAGAAGAGTGGGGGGATTATCTCGAATAAATTTTCCTTTTGAAAATTCAGATCAGAAAGAGCTATTTTTTGGAAAGGACAAAGTTGGCTCTTTGGAAGTAATGAAGAGGTGGGTCGCACAGTATTATCTATGTATCAGTGTGAAGGACGAGAGGTGTGTGTGGCATATTAAATTATCCTGTGGAATCTATCAACAAGTGTTTTTATGTGGAGTGAATATATTATTAGTCTTGCAGTTATTAAACTAAAAATGTTATGAAAGGTTATTCTAATTAAAAACTCTCCTAGAGGTGAGAAAGAAGTCACTGATGAAACACTTGCTCAAATCAGCAGTTAATTCAGATTAATGAATCTACAAAGTGGCTACCAATAAAACAGAAGATATCAAATATTAGAAGATATTGCCCTGCCTCACATCTCATAACCCCAAACCAACGTTCTAGATGTAAAATCTAACAATTTTATTAGAAATTAAATTAATAAAGGAATTAAAATACAAAAAGAATTTTTTTAAATTGCATTTAGGATACTAACATGTTAAAAACCATTAATTAATTTTATTTTAGTAAGTGAAATATTTCTGGTTTTGCAAGCATAATCAATAGTATAGCTTACTCTTATTACTGGCTAGAATATTGCTGTCACTTAAATTAGATCAAGAGATGTTTCAATATTTGATTGTAATACCATCCATAAATTAGACATAAGCACAAGATAGAGACATATAAATCAGTTAGCAAGTCTTCCTCGGGTGGGATATATCAAGTCTCAACATATGGATGCAAAACAGCTCAAACATAATAAGTATTTAAGAAAAAGCTGTGTGGCCAAGTCATAATTTCTAAGGGAAACAAAAATTGCACATTTCATCTATGAGTAGAAATTGCCATATCATACCTGTGATGTAGTTAAAATTAAAGGTAAGGACAAAAGATCAAATCTAGATATTGTTACTATTCCTACATTTTCTTCTTTTAAATTATTTTACATATGCCTATCTGACAGGGTTTGGAGAGGCTCAAATGAGAAATTGCAGTTAAAGGAAGGTGTTCATTCTTTCCTTTTCTCTCTCTCTCCCTTTCTCTCTTTTGGAGATAGAGTCTCACTCTGTCACCCTGGGGAGAGTATCCTGGTGTCATCACATCATAGCTCACAGCAACCTTAGTCTCTTGGGCTCAAGCAATCCTCCTGCCTCAGTCTCCTGAGTTAATTGGGACTACAGGAGCCCATCACACTGCCCAGGTAGTTTTGTTTGCTTTTTTTTTTTTTTTTTTTTGGTAGGGACAAGGTGTCGTTCTTGCTCAAGCTGCTCTCAAACTCCAGAGCTCAAGTGATCCACAGCCTTGTTCTTCTAAGGTGCTGGGATTACAGGCGTAAGCCACCACACCCAACCGTGCTCTTTTTTCTTAACTGTTCTACTGGATCTTTCATTGGCAATTAAAGAATTATTAAGGACTTGCCCTGTGCAAGGCCCCCTTCTGAGTTCTGGTGGCACATTTTTTTAAAATTAAGTAAGATGAACAAAAGTATTTGCTCACATAGTTTATATTCTTAAGGTGGGTATCTTTCCTTTAGTCTTTGCTTAGTCCTTTGAGTGTTTATGGGATTGGAATAAAGGTCTCCAATTTTCCCCATTACTTCTTTTAAGCATCAGGGACATACTTGCAACCGCGAGCACCTACTGCTTTTCCACAAAGTATAGCTCTAAACTATAAAACAGCTTTCTTTTTAAGTGAGATTTATGAACCAAGCAAACATAAAAGCTGGGGAGGAGCCATAATGGCATTTTTAGGCCAGGCCGTACAAGGCATGCTTTCTACTTTGATGATAATAACAGAAATGTTACATAAAACTTACCCAATTTTTACGATGTGGCACTCAGAAAGCCCATTAGTTTCTCCGAGTGTGCAATTTTCATCCCTACTTACAGCTTTCTGCCTCTCATGACTGTTTTGCCTGTTTTCTTTCCTCGTTTTTGTAAGGAACGGGGCTTCCAGTAGCAAAGCTCAGATTTCAGCCCTGCAGATCTTGTACTGTTCTTGCTCTGGCCTCCTTGACATATTTTCCTTAGGTAATTTTCCCTGATTCTGAACCTTGGTGTTAAGTACGCAGAGGCAGAGGCAGACTCCTGGTATCTTGAGCTGTTGGCCCTCAAGCCAATGAAATAAAAGAAAAAATATTATTGAATCCCAAATTATTCTATGGAAGGTAGAATGATCAGTAGTAAACAGATTATATGTTTCACATTTAGGTGAAATATGAAGGTATATTGAAAATACCATAGTTTATAAACATATACATATATAGCTAACTATACAAATGGCATTTAAAATATTAATTATATTTTAAAATTTAGCATTTTATTACATATGAGCATTTATATAAAATGGTATGTAAATGTATACCATACACATCTATAAAATAACTGTGTCTGTGTAACTTTTTGAACTATGTATTAATCTTTTCATTCACTTTTTCATAAACTTTATACATAGCACATGTCTGTGAACTTCATAATAAAATATACACACAGCATCCTAAACTCACATTATGTTGGCAGCAAGGCAAAATCCAGGAGAACACAACTGACATTATTCTCTCAGAATTATATATATGTACACTGTATTCCTCATAGAATTTGCACTATACATATATAATTAATACTCAACATTTAATATTTAGCAGTTTAGGAGGCTGAGATTTAAAGAGACTAAATCACATGTTTAAAATCACTTTTATTTATCACCATTATTGAAGACCTACTGTGAACCAAAGTGAAAGGTTTTTTATATATTTCATTCATTCTTTGGTACATTATTTACATTGTCAGTATCACTGTCAGTCACAGTGATGAACACTTCGTGGTGCTTTGACATAATCTACATAGCCTGGTGCGTTTCTGTTGTGTGCAAACTTCTAAAATATTTTCAGGGATACTTCTATTTGTCATCTCAACTTTTTGAGCAATAAACTGAAATTCCTAGGGATAAAATAATTTGTGTAATTCCAGACAGTTAGTGTATGTTGGTTTAGGTTTGAATTGAGGTGCTCTAAATTGCAACACTTCTCTCCTTTTCAATCATTTCTTACCAGCATTTACTCATCTCACTGACTCCCTGCTCAAAGCCCTACACAGTCCTGCCCTCCCTATTAACTTGATTGATGTTTATAAAACTTAAGAGATTGTCTAGTTTTTTTAAATATTTTTTTAAATACTAGAAGCTAGGAAAATGAGTAAGAGATTTATAATTAAAGTGTTTACAATCTTTGAGAGTTTGGTTTTTGCCTACATTTTTCCCAGAAATTATATGATGAAAGTTATTTTTAGTGTTAATTTTCAATTGATAATTTGGAGTAGTAATGTAGCCACCTTGTCACTAAGAGATGCATACAGCATTAAACAAAACAGTATTTTTAAAAGAATTCCATTTTGATCAAAGTAAATGAAAATGACTGCCATTTCAACTGTCACTACATATTAGGAAGAACTATGTACTATCTCATGATTCTTGCCCTGAACATTGCTACTGACTAGTAAACATTCTTTCCTCTAATATTCATATAATTCAGAAAGCTGCCTTGGCAATGCAGGGGCTACATTTTCACAGCATTCATGAACATGCAATGGGAGCCCTGGTGTCTGTAATCAAGATGTTTGAGAATTGATGTGCCCAAGGTCTTCTCTTTAATCAGCTGTGGTACTTTGCGCCCTGAACTCAAATTATCCTACAGCAGGAGTAATCAAGGAAGAATAAAACCCAGGTTATTCTCCCTGGCCCCGTCTATCTCTCCACAGCCACGGGGAAGGCTGCTGCATCAATCACGTCTCCAAACATAAAGGTAATTATTTCTTGATTTCTCTGGAGCAGATGCAATGCAAGCAAGGTTTCTTCTGCTGGGAGTCCCTGCAGTGTTGCCAAACAGCAGCCGTTATCGTAGAAGACAGAAGCAATTACTTGCAAGATGTTCTTGTCTTTTTAGGTGGGGTTGAGCACTAGTCATTAAAATTCATCTGGCATTTGAGTAACTGGCATTTGAGTAATTTGAGGCCAGGTTTAATGCTCAATATATTTATGGAAATTTAATAATTTATTTTCATTTGAACTTCAAACATATGGGAAAGCACACACAAGTGCACACAAATATTAACATTATGAGTTTTGTTGTAGCGTGTTATCATCAAATAAGAATGAAGAATCAAAAAAAAAAAAGAATGAGGAATCATATTCAATGAACCAATGACATGGCCAATGTCATTGAGCTGTTTAGCAGCTCAGGAAGATCTCAAGCTTGTGTTTCTATATTTCATAATCTTTTCACATAGTAGTTTGGAAAGCGTGTTTCTAATGCACAACACATATATTGTCATACATATATATGTGTGTGTGTGTGTGTGCAAACGTATATATACTATAATGGCTTGCCAATGCCATCTTACATTTTTTGTGACAGCACCTGTAATCTTCCCTCTATCCTAAGAGGATCACTGTTTGTAGATGAGAGGAACACCCTGGATTTTAGCCTATGGGGATTTTGAAAGCTACTCACACAAAATATTAAAAGGATACCTGTGTTGTTCTTTCCAATTTGACTTAATGCCCCAACTTCCAAATCCAAATGTTATAAAATATTACATAAAATCTAGCAATTATCTAAACTGAACATCCTTTTCCTTCTTGATATCACCTGAAAGGAAAAATGCTTTATACACTTGAACTCACCATTGAATTAATGGCAAAGTCATCTTGCCTAAAAACTGTCTAGTTTTGTAAAAGTTGGGAAGCTGACTAACACTAAGACATTGCCAGTGCAAGTGAATTGCTCACTTCTGTGATGGCAATGAAGGTGCCATCATAGTCAGTGACAGATGGAGTTGGCCAGCCCATTGCACAAGGAAACAGTGCAATTCTACAAACTTTTGGTGGCAGTGAGATAGTATACACTCAGGAGGTGGTGGAAGGCAATGCACTAGGTGATAGGATATGTTAAGTATCTGAGTAGAATCAGGGACTGTCTTAGTCCACTTAATGTTGCTATAAAGGAAGACCTAGGGGTGGGTAATATATAAAGAACAAAATGGCTTATTTGACTCATGATTTAGATATCTAGAAATGTTTAAGAATCAAGATTGGACATCTGCTAATGTCCTCAGTCTGATTCTACTCATAGTGGAAAACAAAGGAAAGTTGGAGTGTGCAGAGATCACTTGCCAGGAGAGGGAGAAGGAGAGGGAGAGAGAGAGAGAGAGAGAGAGAGAGAGAGAGGAGATGCCAGACTCTTTTTAACAACCAACTCTTGAGGAGACAAATAGAGGGAGAATGAACTCAACTTAGTTCCTCCTTTTCTAGCCAGGCTGTTTATCTACTCATGAGAGATTTGTTCTCGTGACCCAAACACCTCCAACTAGGCTCTACCTCCCAATGCCACCACACTGTGGATCAAAGTTCAACATTGTATTTGGAGGTGACAAACCTCCAAACTATAGCAGGGATACCATACTTATAAGGAGAATGGAAATGGTGGGTAGCTTTGCTAAGCTTGATGTATACTTTTTAAAAAAGGTAAAATGTGATTGATTAATCTAAAATTAGAAGCTAATCATGAATCTAAGTGGATGCATTGGTAACATATAAAGAGGACTTCATTGGCTGCAGTGAGAGACAATGCTGAGGACAAGATCAAGGTCCCCATCATGAATAGAAGAGAGCTACAAAGAAAATTGAACTCTTAACCTAAGAAGGTCAGCTATAATAACACGGGAACTCAGACTAGGAGAAAATTGGACTCTGTGGCCTAGAATGAGACCCTCTGAGGTATCGCATCTGAAAATATTATATACCAATAGTTCCTTAGATTCTAACGCAGATAAGTTTGGCCACAGATTTAGTTAAAACATGCCTGTTAAAGGGTCCCTTCTTTGTATTAAGATGAGAGAGAGACCTTTCCCTTACACTACAAAAGGTTCCACCCTCAGGATTGGTGTCCACTATTCCTGGAATCTGGGGTACAGAGCAATGTCACAGAGTCTAAGACCTACTGAAGGAATTGTATGGAATAAGGAAGGCTACGAGCTCTCTTAGGCATGTAGCAAGAAATCTTTATTTTAACACAGCTTATATAGCTAATACTATACATATACACTATTATTAATTCACATTATTAATCAATAATCTTTTTTTAAATAATTTTATTGAATCATAATTATGTACATTGGTGCAATCATAAGGCATGATTCATATACATTCAGAAATATTTTGATCGTACTGTCACAGATAGTCTTCATGGCATTTTCTTGATCACTATATAAAGACATTGATACTCTACCTTTAATAAGTTTCACCAGTACCCTGCTAAGATGCACCGTAGGTGTGTTCCCACTAATTTCCCTCCCTCTACCCATCCTCCCCCCTCCCCTCCCCTCCCTTTCCCCTTTCCCTGTATTCCTGTGCTATAATTGGGTTTTAGCCTTCATATGAAAGCTATAAATTAGCTTCATATTAGGGCTGAGTGCATTGGATACTTTTTTTCCATTCTTGAGATACTTTGCTAAGAAGAATATGCTCCAGCTCCATCCATGTAAACACAAAAGAGGTAAAGTCTCCATCTTTCTTTAAGGCTGCATAGTATTCCATGGTATACATGTTCCACAATTTATTAATCCATTCGTGTGTTGATGAGCATTTGGGCTTCTTCCACGACTTAGCAATTATGAACTGGGCTGCAATAAACATTCTGGTACAAATATCTTTATTATGATGTGATTATTAAAAATGTTTTTAATGTCCAAACATAATAGTATTCTGCACCTAACAAAATCACCAGTAATTAATCTAATGCCAAATTTCCCTTTAATTTTGTCCAAAAAGTGTCTTTTCAGTTGGTTTGTTGGAAATAGGATTCCAGCAAGGCGCATGCCATTCACACCAAGTGGCACACAGAACGTGGAGTTGCGAAACTCGAAGCCAAACCAGAAGGAAGGGAAGGATAATTAGAATTGCAGCCCACGGCAAGGGCTTAGTGGAAGCCATGCTTTGAAAACTGTCAGTGTGCTTCTCTATTTGGCTTCCTTTCTTTCTTGACCTTTGCTCTAGGCGTCCTGAGGCAGCCATCATTCTGGAGATAGATCACGATTTATAACAGATGGAATACAAAGGAAAGAAACAGTTGATATTTCTCTTTGGGCACGCCACATAGAATTATTCAGCGAGAAAATAACCTGGCAAGCCCCGTCTTAAAAGAAGATTCTACATTTCTTTCATCTTTCCCTTTAGCTTTTCAACAACGCAGCCTGATGGGACTGGTTTGTGGAGTTCTCCCAGGGTGCAGAGAAAACAGTTCTGTCCTCCACTATGGCATCTTTAGGAAGCTGGAGTGAAGCTCGGAGGGAGTCTGACAGCCTGAGGCCGGAGAGATGGGGAGAAAAAGATGGAGAAGGAGGAAGGGAAGGCGAGGAATCCGTGCAGACCGTGTATTCTCCCAGCTTTGGCCTAGAAAGTGGCAACATCGTGGGTATCACCAAGGGCAGAGGGAGCTCTGGTCCTTCTCCCCACTTGAGACTCTGCTGTCATAATATATGATGATAAATATAATATAATCATGATGATATATTGTCATCCTGGGCTGGGACGACATCCACTGAGCGGTGCGGTACGGCCAGGCAGAGGGAGGCCTTGAGGTTTAGCTTTCCGGAACATCCTTATTTCCATTGAAACGTGGGTGGACCTAGAACAGTGGTTCTCAACCTTCCTAATGCCGCAACCCTTTACTACAGTCGCGACCCACAGGTGGAGAACCACTGACCCAGAACATGGGGGAAGTTCGGCAAAGGAGCGTTACCGATGGGAGTTGCCATGGTTGGTTGGGCAAGGTCAAGGGGCTTTGGAGCAAGGGCTGCACAGTGGCCCAAGTGGGCCAGGTCACAGCCAGTGGGGGGAGTCTAAACCCAACAGAGGAGTCCAAAGAGTGAGCCAAGGGGGGCTGGAGCTGGCGCAGCAGCTTGCTACTCTGAGCAGCTGCGCAGAGCTTGGACTGCGAGCTTCTCTTGTACAGGTGTGGACAGCACCTCTGCATCCCAGCAGGGCAAGCAGCAACCGGCAGCCCAGGGCCCCCCACCTAAGCCTGGCCTGAACAGCCTGGGGAGCCAGAGGAATCTGACTCTTCAACTGCCATGAAGTCCTGCAGTCACCATGTCCCCCTGCTACCCAGATGTCATCTTGGAGAGGATCTGGGGAAGGATATGTCTGAGAGACTGAGCTGTTCCCCTTAGAGAGCAAACATTTTCTGAAGGCAGCCTTTAAATTATTGTACCGTCCTGAGGTTCAAACCTGATTAGTCATGGACGTAATTAGGTTTTCCTTTTGAATGGCTTTCGCCTGTTTCAAAAATTAAATCTATTCTCAGAGGACAAAATCCAGGCTTTACTACGAGGCTTCTAAAGACATTCTAACTGATAAATATATGAGAAAAGCATTAAACTCACTAATTATTTACCCAAATGTGAAATGAAAATAACTATTCCATACTTTTTTTTTTTTGAAACAGAGTCTCACTTTGTCACCCTCGGTAGAATGCCATGGTGTCACAGCTCACAGCAACCTCAAACTCTTGAGCTTAAGTGATTCTCTTGTCTCTCAAGTAGCTGGGACCATAGGCACCCTCCAAAATGCCTGGCTATTTTGGTTATTGTTGTTGTTGTAATTGTCATTGTTGTTTAACTGGCACTGGGCCAGGTTCTAACCCACCAGCCCCAGTGTACGTGGCCGGAGACCTAGCCGCTGAGCTACGGGCACTGAGCTTATTCCATACTTTCTTCTTTCAAATTCATAAACACTGGGGGAAAAATACGGAAAATCTCCTAGTTAGAAGGAAAAAGGTTTTACAGGAAACCAAGGGGCCACATGCTGTTTGCCAAACTGAGTTTTGATAGAAGTTCATGTCGTTGCCCTGGCACGATGCTAACATTTATTAAGCACTTTCTCAGTGCCTAGAGCTGTTTTGTGAAATTGTGGTGCATTATTTCACTAAACCTTCATAATAACCTTATGAAATATAAGCTCTTATGGCCTCCCTTTACAGACGGGGGAACTGAGCCACAGATGAATGCCTTGCTAAGGTTGCAGAGATAGAAAATGATAGACTGGGGGTTTGAGTCAGGAAGCCTGATGTGAGGGCCATTGACCTTGACCTCTGCCTGCTCACACGCTGGGGCACCCAGACCCTTCTTCCCACATGTCAGTCCTGACCACTGACTAGGGGTGGGTGGGGTGGATACCTTCTTGTTTGTTTTAGATTTGAGTCTGTATAACCTTAATCTATATTGATACATTTTCTTGTTTCCAAGATCAAAATATTTCTGAAAACACCCAGCATAGGCTGAGGGGCTTGCTGCATGCAAGAAACTCTTTTTGCAACTCAGTAGGTCGAGGGAAGACTTGGTCCTTCTTCCCTCCTGCTCCACTTTACACTTTCACACCTCCTCACCCTTCTTGTTAATCGTACATCCCGGCTCGGGGCTGGAGAGGGAAGAGAGGGAACGGAGTTCTTGATGGACTAAGATAGTTTCATCACGGTCTTAGCTCTGGAGTATTTAGAGCTTTTCATTTATTTATTTTTAAGATAGGATCTTGTTTTGTAGCCTGGGCCAGAATGCAGTGACATCATCCTAGCTCTCTGCAAGCTCAAAATCCTGGGCTCAAGGGATCTTCCTGCCTCAGCCTCCTGAGTAGCTGAGACTACAGGTGTGCAACACTGCCCCCAACTAATTTTTTAATTTTTTTGTAGAGACAGGGGTCTCCCTCATGCTCAGGGTGATCTTGAACTCCCAGATTCAAGAGATTGTCCTGCCTTGGCCTCCCAAAATGTAGGATTACAGGTGCGAGCCACCGTGCCCAGCCAAGGGTCAATCTTGAAGCACAGTCTGTGGCGACTCTAAGCCCCTACACCTACAGTTCCCTGACAAGGCTGCGATGCTGTCTCCTCCCACCCGGTGCGCTCTGCTTCTGTAGCCTGAGGAAGCCACACACACCTCTTGTCTCTTCCTCTGGAGTCTGCCCCTTAAGCCACCACTCACACCAGCTCCCACTCACACGTGCCCACACTCCGTCCATGGGAAATACTTATATGTCCTTTGGGACACACAACACACTCTGGGAATAAAGTCAAGGCAGAAAGAGGGTAGATACCAGATACCGAAGTACAGTCCAAGACAGGACACCCTAGACGTCTTCATAGTTACCATTTTAATGACAAGGTACACGTGTGCCCCCCAATAGTTCTCTTTTTCTTCTGTAGTTACAGTCACATTATTTTGATTAGGTTTTAACACTGAGCTATAAACAGAGTGTCGTTTGAGGAATTCTAAGATGTTTCCTTAAATGACAGGATACATACTTCTTCCACCCTGGGGCCTGAAGTGTGGCTGTGATGGGGCCTGGTGCGTCAGCTCCAGGATTGGGCTATGAAGACAAGGGCTTCACTCTGAGGGTGGGGGAGCCCAGAGTAGAAAGCTGGAAAGAGCCCCGTTATAGAGCCACCAAGCCAAGTCTGGACTCCCTTCCTCCGGACTTCATTTACGAAGAGAAATAAGTTTCAATCTGGTTTAAAACATTATTTATTTCTTAGCTAACCCTCGTCCTATGAGACTGTGTAATAGTCCATTATATGGCTAAACCGTAGTTTATTAGGTTATGATTCTAAGATTCCTTAGGATAGTTTCCAATTTTTTACTCTTAGGAATAGCACTATGATGAAACGTTATCCAAATTTCTGGTTTTTTTTAAAGATAGAAAATAAAATTCTTGATATAGTTATAGCTCCGTATTGCTTTCCTAAGTTCTATTTTTTTTTATTTTCTCAGATACAGCAGGGAGTTGGTCCTGTCAATCACATAACATACCCACCTGTATTTGTCAGCTCTGGTTTCTATATTGCTATGTAACAAACACGCCAAAATTCAATAGCTTTCAACCATAAGCATTTATTCTCCCAGTTATGAATATGCAGACCAACTATGGTTCAGTTGATCTAGGCTAGACTGGGTGAGGGAACCCTGCTCCAGCCTGCTGGACAGCCAAGTTTGGCTGCAGACTATGGTTGGGTCAAACCACTTGTATTTATTCTGGGGCCCAGGTGGAAGGGTGGCAAGTCCCTGGGATTGTGCTTTCCTCATGGCGAATCAATCACTGGAGCCTGGGAGCCAATCTCAAACTCCCAGGTGCATTAAAAGCCTCTGTTGGAGCTGGGCATGGTGGCTCACACCTGTAATCCTAGCATTCTGGGAGGCTGAGGGGAGTGGATTGCCCTGAGCTCAGAGGTTTGAGACCAGCCTGAGCCAGAGCAAGACCCCATCTCTACAAAAGAAAAGTCAGGCATTGTGGCAGCACCTGTAGTCCCAGGTACTTGGGAGGCTGAGGCAAGAGAATCACTTAAGCCCAAGAGTTAGAGGTTGCTGTGGGCTATGACCACGAGGGCCACAAAGTGAGACTCTGTCTCAATTAAAAAAAAATAAATAAATAAAAAAGGAGGGAAAAAAATAAAAACCTCTGTTGGGACCACATCCGCCAACACTCCACTGGCTGAATCAATCACATGGCCCAAATTAACATCAGTGGGGTAGCAAAGTGTCCTAGGTTCACAGTGAGAGGGAGAGAAACTAAATATTTGCTGAAATATTGTTTTAACTTTCATACCCCCTCATAAGGTGATAGACATGATCTAGGGCATGCGACTGATACTATTCAGGGATGCGTCGATAGCAAAAGTCTTTTGCAAAGATAAGAAGCAAGTGGCCTAGTTCTTTGCTAGAAATGTTAAAGACTAGAATGTATTAATGAGTATGATAAAACAAGACTTAAATGTGACAAGCCACATCGACTAAGTTTTCAACTAGAGGCAGGGGAGGAATTTCCCCCATTGAACGCATTTTAAAAGCTATTGGGTGGCAAAAATAGAAGCACCACATCTGATGAATTTGATTTGGTCACCCTGCGGGTTACATCAGTTATATGAAGGACAATTCTTATGTGATAATATTAGCTGTAAAGGTAAGATGCAGATTTATATGATATGACCCAACTATGAGAAAACATTGAGTTGCAAGGGGACAAGTGTTGGGGGAGAGAGAGTGTGAGAGGGAGAAAGAGAGACAGGAAAGAGGAAATAGCTCTTTAAATGTTCAAAGCATTTTTCTGTGCCCTGGGAAGGAAGGCCCAGGGGCAGTCTTGTCCTCTGAGTTGCAGCCATCATTGCAAAGCCTACCAACTTCCATCTCAGTACCATAATACTTTTATTTTTAGGGATTATTGGTTTATATGTCTCCGATTAGGCAGTAAACTACTTGAGCAAAAGAACCATGTCTTTATTTCACTTTCCCCAGGGCTCAGAACACGGTTGGTGGAGAATAAAGATTAAACGTTTATTAAAGCAAGGAGGGACATTATTAAAGCGAAAAATGAACAAGCGAAGCTGAGGTCTAAAGTTGTGTCCGAGTCCCTCAAACAATTGCTGTCACTTGCTCCTGTTTACACTCAGAATATTTTGCTTACCTTTCCAAAACGCCCCAGCTTTGCCTTAATGATCTGTGTGCTCATAGTTGTAATTTGTAAACAATTTGAAGTTTGGACCCATAAACTGATAGACAGCAATACCAACTCTTTATTGGGTGCCTGTTATTTGCTGAGCAGGGTACAGGGCAGTGTTGGGGGGCACACACTGCCATTTTCACCTGGGGTCTTGTTTTTTTTTTTTTGGAGACAGAGTCTTACCATGTGTCCCCTGATAGAGTGCCATGCTTAAGCTTAATTCTTGAGCTTAAGCAATTCTCTTGCCTCAGCCTCCCAAGTAGCTGGGACTACAGGTGCCCGCCACAATGCCCAGCTGTTTTCTTGTTGCAGTTGTCATTGTTGTTTAGCTGGCTGGGCTGGGTTCTAACTCGCCACCCTCGGTGTGTACAGCTGGCACCATAACCACTGTGCTATGGGCACTGAGCCTGGGGTCTTGTTAATAAAAGAGTCTAATTCAGGAGGTCTGGGTGGGCCTGAGTTCCTGCAGTTCTAAAAGGTGGTGCCTGTGATGCTGGTGCAAGGCCATGCTTGGAGTAGCAAAGTGCAAAGGACTTTACCTCACTGACTCCTGAAATCAATCCTGGGGGGCAGGCACCATTACTCACTGCATTTTGTGATCAGCAAACTGAGTGTCAGAGCAGGTGCACGGGGGTCACAGGCTAGCACTGGCACTTAGGCTTGGTATTGTTTACCTTCAAAGCACGGGAGCTTCCCACCCTGCCCCATGCTCAGCCGTCTTTGCACTGTTGAGCCCTGGAAAGGCAAGGGAGAGAAACATATTGATGTTTCTAAAAATAAGCTTTGGGCTGTGTTTTGGCTGAGGAGGAAGGCAAGGGTCTGGGAGGGATTACCGTCCACTTGAGAAAGCACAGCCTTTTCCGGACTGTGCCTGTGGGCTTGTCTCACAGCCCCAGATGGAGGAGGGCCTGGATCTACCCGGTCTCCTCAGTGGGACAGCGCTGGGATGGAGGCGTCAGCCCTGATGGAAAGGGGCTGTTTGCAGGGGGGAAGTGAAGTCAGTAACGCACATCCCAAGCACATGCAAGCTCACTAGCTCATCTTGACCACCCTCTCAGGAGTCAGGAGCCGCCATCTCCACTTTGCAGATGAGAAAACCGAGGGTCACACTGGCTCTCAAACCTAGGTCTTCTGATTCTTCCAAATCCTGCATGACACTACTCTGAGCTCTTTGGGGCTCATAAAAGGAGGCCCCGGAGTTATAGAAAAGATACATATGTTATCCTAAATTTGGGAGAAATGTCCCTGAGTTCAAATCCTGCCACTGACAAGCCCTGGGCCTCTCTGAGCCTCTGCGTTATTTCCTAGAAAGTGGGTGTGATAACTCTATGTGTTGTATATATGTGTATATTGACCCTCACTATTCATGGATCCCCTATTTGCAAATTTGCCTGCTTGCTAACATTTATTTGTAACCCCCAAATGGATACTTCTGGTGCATTGGTGTTCACACACGTTCCTTAGCTGAGGTTGAACAAGGCAACACCCTACCTTCTTATTTCAGTTTATGCTGTAAACATACGTCCGTCTCATGATCTATTTGGTGCCACATTGTTCACATTTTTGTGCTTTCTCTTGGTGATTTTGCTGTTTAAAATGCCCCCCAAGGGCCTGTCTGGTGTTCTACGTGGAAGAGGCTGTGATGTGCCTTGTGGAGGAAATGTGTGTGTTAGATAAACCTCTCTCAGGCATGAGTTGTGGGGATGTTGGATGTACGTTCAAAGGCTTTTTTTTTTTCTTTTTTTTGAGACAGGATGTTGCTCTGTCACCCAGGCTGGATTGCAGCGGCACAATCACACTCACTGCAGCCTTGAACTCCTGGGGCCAAGCGAACCCTCCCTCTGCCAGACCTTGGCCTGCCAAAGTTCTGGGATTACGGGATTATAAGCATGAGCCACTGCCAGTTCACACCAATGAAAGAACAATACATATTAAATGGGTTTGTTTCAATAGGAACTTGTAAAGCAAGGTTACGGACTGATTACCTGATGTGAATTCTTTGACCAGAGGAGATGGTTTGGTATCCTCAAATCCAGTGTTCACAGCCGCTTTCAAGAAAATAACCACTGCAGATTACATCACCTGCGTATATTTCAGGGATGCACTAATGTCAGTTCCTTTCTTCTGTAGTTTTACTCATTGGCGTTTCTTGGAAAGGCCGTGCTGTGGGTGATGAGACCATGGCCAGGTCCAAGGCGGGCGGTCAAGTCGAGTCCTCCCGTGGGGTTCTTCTCACGAGACCTCAAGCAGGCTGCTTCCCCCCTCTTCTCCACGTCTCTTTGGTGGCGTCTTAGCCATCCACATCTGTAAACGGTGCTGATGCGTCCTTGCTTAGTGGTTTGTGTGAGAATTAAATAAGTTAAGATGTATAAAGCATTAGAACACAGCCTGGTAAATGGGGCTGGGACAAGGCGAGGTGCCCAGGGTGCAGATTCATGGGGACCCTCACCCCTTTCTTAAACTGTGTGCTTCTGCTTCTTTCTTAAACTGTGTGCCCTGATTGTCTTTCTCATCTTGCCCTTGCTGGTGAGTGACTATAGTGCCAGCTACCAGTGCTATTGGCAGGCAGTCCCCTGCGTCCCTCTGGAAGGGGTCTCTGTCTCTGGGAGCCCCAGGGCATGACACATTTGCTCTGTGTTCCTTCATCTGTCAGATGGAGATGCTATCATTCTTGATGCCCTTGACCACAGTGGCCACCTGTGGGGGGTGGCTGTGAGGATGAAAGGAGATAGCAAGTGGGCAAGCTTTTGTAAACTGTGACGTGCCAGACAAATGGGAGGTGTTATTACTCATTTGTAATGCCCCCTGCTGCCTTGGTCATCCATCAAGTGATCTCAACTCAACTTGAACCTGCTTATGGCTTCAGTCTGCACCACCTCTCAGGGAAATGAGTTCCATATGGCTAACCCCTGCGGTAGGAAGGAGAACATTATTTTTTATTTAGCCTAAAAATTGCATCTGAAAAAGCTTCACTCTGGCCTTTTCCAAATCTGGTATCCTGGGTTTAGGCTGGTACCTTGGAGGCTCATTTTGGTCTCTGAAGGTTCTGGTATAATTTTACAGGAAAACAGAGAGAGGAGACATTAACAAAGGCCTGCTCTGGAACAGGCAATGTGCTAACTGCTTTAGACAGAACTTTTCTAGTCCTTACAGCCCTGCCAAACAGATAGATGCTGTAATCCTCAATTCACAAGTGTGGAGACGGAGGCCAGAGAAATTATGTGACTTGCCTGGAGTCACAAGTCCGTCAGCGGTGGGGCCAGCATTTGAACTTGGTTCTGAGTCCAAAAGTGAGCTTGTGGAGCAGGTAGAGGCTGGTGGCTCCATGGCCCGTGGGTTTGGGGATCACACAGGCTATATACAGCCTCCTTCCTTACCTGCTGAGTGATCTTGGGAACGTTATTTTAAATTCTCCTAATCCTCCATTTTTTCAGCTGCAAGAACAGGTGATCATAATAATGCTTACCGTGAGAGGTTGTTGGGCGAGGTGGAGTGAATTAATGCTGCTGTCTCATGAAGCAGTCCATGGCCTGTTAGGAACCAGGTCGTACAGCTGGAGGTAAGTGGCGGGCAAGCCAGCAAAGCTTCATCTGTGTTTACAGCCACCACCTACTGCTCACGTCACCCCTGAGCTCTGCCTCCTGTGAGGTCGGTGGTGGCAATAGCTTCTCACGGGGCTCAGACCCCTGCTGTAAACTGCTCAGGGGAGGGACCTGGGCTGCATGCTTCTCATGAGAATCTAATGCCTGGTGATCTGAGGAGGAGCTGAGGACACAGCCACACACTTTGGGTGTCACGTCTCCTATCACCCCTAGATGGGATAGCCTAGTTCCGTGTTTTTCAGCCTTTTTTTTATCTCATGGTACACTTGAACCTCTAGTTAAACTTCCACGGCACATTTAAATTATGTCAGTCACTGTGCTTTGGACTTCTTTTGAACATAATTTAATTAAGGATGTTAAAAGTTTTCACAGCACCTGTAAGATCCTCTCACCGCACACCAGTGTGCCATGGCACATCGGTTGAAAATCACTGTCTGGTTGCAGGAAAACAAGCTCAGGGCTCCCACTGACTCTGCATTATGGCGAGTTGTACAATTATTTCATCACATATTGCTATGCGATAATAAATGAAATAAAGTGCACGATAAATGAATGCACTTGAGTCATCCAGAAACCATCCCCCCACCCCCAGTCTGCAGAAAAATTGACTTCTATGAAAACGGTCCCCGGTGCCAAAGACACTGGGGATTGTTGAGTTAAAATAGAGGTCTAGAACCTGTCACAGACTGTGGCTCAGAATGAGTCCTCATCAGTGACAGCTACTAATTCAGGATGGACAATGTGGCTCAATAAATGCATTTCGTGATTCACTTATAAACATCCCAGACACCCCCCTCCTGTGCTGGTTCTGCTCCCCACACACCCCTCCCTCGGAACTTCTCACAGTCAGCTCTGCTCAAGCCCCAGAGCTGACGGACATTCTGCACTTCTCTGTCACCTGAGAGCGTCGCTCGGTACTTGGAAAACATTGTGTCTTCGTTATTTTGGCCGCAGCTCACTTTGGGCCTTGGCATGAGACAAAGAAGCCTTGGGGGCTGGTCAGACTGTGGGCAGCTGGGTCCCGGGGTGGTGCCATGGGCCAAAGGCTGAGTGTAGGTTCTTCCCTGTGCAGGAAGGGGTGATCCCCTGTGCGTGTGTGAGAGAGGGAAGGGGTGTGAGGGGAGGATTGGAGGGCTTTTTGAGGAGCTCCTAAGTGTCACGGGTGTAGATTATAAGCTCAGAGGACTTGTGAGACAGGAAGAGGACAGGAGGTCAGGGTGTGTCCCCTGTGCAGAGTGTGCAGTGGACGTGAGGCCATCGTTGTGGCTTGGGGTCGTGGATGAGTGAGAGTGATTGTAGCAATTCTCTGTCTCCCCTCCTGGGGACCCGGGTGGGCAGGTCACTGTCCCTGTGGATGGCATGTGGTATAGAGCAGGATGGGGAAGGGGAAGCTCTCCTTATATCTGCACAGAAAGTCCTTTACTGAGAGTGGGTGGCAGTGGGTGTCCAGCGGCAGCCGGTGTGGCCTGGCCGAATGGCCCCTCTCCCAGGGTAAGAACAAGAAGGGAAGCAGGGGCAGTGTTTGCACAGGTGACAGTGGGGACCAAGTGGCTATGGGATTACGGGATCAAGTGCTTGTGGGAGGCCCAAGTTGAGAAAGCTCTGAGGGGCTGGTCTGGAGAGGACCTGCTTCATCAGTGTAAGGTCCAGAGAGGGGAGTCGTTCACCTCTGGTCATAGACTTGACCTTGAGCTTTGCAGTGCTTAGACTAGAGAAAGGGAGGGAGCCACAGCTGGCAAGAGTGGAGTGGCTGTGTGGGTGGGTTCAGTGCACAGATGGGGCACCAGCTCTGTCACCCATCTGGTGGGGTGGGGGTGTTAAATCAGCTGAAGGAGGTCTGCGTGGGGCATTTCCATAGACTCTAAACGGCCTAAAGAGGCCGGGGGAGGTGGCCTCAAACTACTTCCAGGACACGCAACCCTTCATATAACCCCTTCCAAAAGCTGGCTGGAGTTACTTAGTCCCATTCACCTGGTGTGTCCTGAGAATCTGGGAGGGCCAGAGATGTGGGGGTCAGTGTCCTGCCCTCTGAAGGATCTGGGGGGAGTCAGAGAGAAGCTTGTGGCAAGGAAGAGAGGGCACACAGACCACGTGGCTTCCAGGTGAATGTGGCAGGGGAAGGTCCATCTGCTGCTTCAGGGGATGTGGGCTGAGGGCTGGGTGGAGCACCGCGCCACCCTTCATCTGCCCCGAGGGAGGGTGGCTTTGTCCCTGAGATACCCGCAGACCCCACTGCAGTCCCAGCCACGCCTGAGTTCATCTTTTTGGAAACCTGTTCCCTCCCAGGTGATCCCAGTCTGCTTGTTGTGATCCCTTCTGCTGGCTCTGAGTTCTGATTCCTGCTGAGGTTGGGACACATCTTGCCCATCTAAGCATCACATCTAAGATCTGTGGCTGTCTCCCATCCTGGTCCCTTGTTCAGGGTAGAGATTTCTGTGACAATCCCTTGGCTAGAGGCTCAGTGGGCCACGTGGTTCAACTGTAAGGGAAGGAAGCAGATGGAAACTGTGTTATATGCAGGTCCTGCTCCCCAGGCACCCCACTGCCAACATGGGGAGGTCACCTGCGGGAGCCCAGGGCTGGTCTGAGAGGTCACACCCAGCCTTAGTGCCAGGAAGTGGAGCTGGGCTGGAGGCTGGGAAGGAGATGGCTGGAGGGTCAGGTAGGGGCACAGCATGGCCTGGAATGGCTGGTCGGCCACATCCAGTATGAAGGAGGCTGAGAGAACAGAGTGGAAAGCTGAGGCCTCCCAGCCCCCAGCCTCTTTGCAGGTAGAAGAAGGACAGGAGTCCTAGCTGCCGATCACCTGTGAGCTCATCTTCAGCAAAGAGGTAGTTGATTCCTCCAGAAGCAGATGCCAGGGGAAGGATACACCTTCAAGAGATTTATTGGAGGAAACGCTTGTGAAGAATGAAGGGAGGCGAGCAAGAGGAGGCCAGGTGGCCGAGGCCTGAGGTGGTCTGGCACCTGGGAGAGCAGAGGGGAGGGAGGATGTGGGCGGGAAGGTCTCAGACTGCAGCACACTTCTAAGATGGTTTTGCCAGGGGGGATGGAACTGATGTCAGTTCCTGAGCCCAGAAACCCTTTGCAGGAGCCCGAGCACCCTTGCTGTGCCTGTCACTGGGTAGCGGCTGCCGGGGAAGCCAGGCTCAGTGCACCTGTGGTGCTGGGTGCAAAGGGGCGGCAGCAGTGGCCACCTCTCTCTGAAGGACATTTGGGTGGTGCGTTTCTGTGGCCTCTAGATGGCCTGAGGAAGCTGGTGGAGGTGCTCCAGTCTGCTTCCCAGCACCCATGACTCTCCATAGTGGCTCTCCCAAATGCTCACTTCATCCAATTCAGTGGGCACTTCCTGAGAATCCACAGATTGTGCTTTCTGTACAGACTCTAAGACAAGCTGCCCACAGGGGTCCCACCCCCAGAGTCACCAGCAGAGCAAGGTTAGCACGCCAAGGGCTCAGAGGAGATGGAGAAATGTTCAGTCAGGGAAGCGGTAGAAAGATAATTCAGGACAGTGGAATACCCAGTGGGCCCTCTGGGTGGGCTGGAATTTGACAGGAGAGGGAAGGGAAGGGAATTTGACTCGAGGAGGGTGGCGTGTGGCCAAGATGAAGAGTTGGGAAAAGCAGGTCATGTTTGAACAAGAATGGGGGCTCCCTTTGGCTTCAGAGAAAACGCAGAGGCAACTAGTAGGGGATAAATCTGGGGGATGGAGTTGGAGCCGGCAAAGGAGTTCATGATGTCACTGCAGGGAGTTCAACAGAATCTCAAGCATGGAGGGGACATGATCTGTGAGGTTTGAAGGATGCTTGTGTGGCATCTGTGTGGCATCTGTGTGCAAGATGGAGTCCCAGGGCCTCATGGGAATAAGGGGCAGGGTAGACCTGAGCAGTTTCAGGAACTCTTTTCCCCCAAGTTGTCCAAACACTGCAGTTAGGTAATCCCGGGGAGCTTTCATTTCATAATGACAGTCATTCCTTCGGCTAAATAATAACCTCTTCCACTTTACTTTAAACCCCTGTTGAAAGCAGCTTCTCTAATGAGATGAAAGAGCAAGCTTCCTTATCAGCCATTCACAATTTAGTATAAATTAATTTATCAGCAATTTTCTACTCACACCACTGATTGTTGAAAGTACCCTTAGAAATCATTTATTGAGTATCATCCCTCTCCTTATTTTATAGGTGTGGCTACTAATGGTCAGAGGTCAGAAGTGATTTTCCAAGATTATGTAGCCAGTTGGTGGCAGAGACTGCCATCAAACCAAGATTCAGTAACTGGGAACACAGAGCTTGGGAGGAGATGGGGAAGGTTTGTGGTAGGGAACAGATGCAGAGGTAGGGCCACACCTAACAGGTGCAGGAGGTAGCAGGAACCTGTGGGAAGAGGGCCAGTTGAGAGAAGAGCCCTGTAGTTGAAAGTACCTGTCTTCAGATTGGAGACCTGGCCTCTCTGGTTCTGTCACCAATTCTCTTTGCAATAAGCAAGTCATCTAACCTCTCTGGCCTTGTCACCACATCTGTAAAGTGGGAATAAGTAATTTTTACCTCCTAGACTTGAGATAAGGATAAAAGAACACTATAGATGTGAAGTTTGCTTTTAACCAAGAAGAATGATCTTGATATTTGGTATTATATGAATATTATTAGTAGAGTAGGCCAAAATTGTGATGATGTGTAAACAAGTTACTCTAGGTGACAGACTTAGCCAGGCACAAAGTGCTCAAGAAAAATTAGTTACTATGCTTTTTAAATAGTTTGACCAAGAGCTAGTTTGATCCAGAGACAGTTTTGGAATATGGTTAGGCCTGATTGTCTTTCTGCAGGAAACCTGAGCTCAGAGCTGCCAGGCTGTTCTGGGTGAGCCTTCTTTCCCCGCCCCAGAGTCAGGGGGTTCTGTGGAAGGCGATGCAGCTTAATATGTCATGTGACCTCTGCTCCTCCACCCCTGTGAGGTTGGCACTGTCATTATCTCTGCTTTATAAACTTCCCAGAGAGGGGAAGTGCCTTATCCAAGGTCACAAAGCTGGCCTCATTCGTAGCCCAGAGCCTTCTGCAGTAGAAGCCACCAGATTTAATCCTGCCTTTTGGGAGCATGAGAAATGAACTGACACATGTGTCATCTACTAAGGGACAAAGATAACTCTAAAGAGAATAAGGAATCTGGGGAACAGTACTGCCTAGGGTTGAGGTTAGGATACCCAACGAATGAACACATTTCATCCTCTTCCCCCAAGGCTGAGGCTCAGACCTCATTGGAGGGACATGGCTGTAGAGAGAGTGAGGGATCGGTTTGCTGAGGCACCACAAGTGGGAAGCCAGCCACTCTCTGGGTGCAAGGGTGTCCAACCTTTCTTTTTCTCTGTTGCACATTGGAAGAATAAGAGTTGTCTTGGGCCACACATTAAATACACAGACACTAATGAAAGCTGATTAGCCAAAAAAAGAAAAAAAATTCTGCATGTGGCCTGACCCCTGCTCTAGGAATTTGTCTTCTGGGGTATGACTAAGGCTTCCTGGAGAGCTGCTTAGGGAAGTGCTGCTGAAATTTGCCGGAAAGAATCCTCTAGGATGCCAGTGAAACTTATTGAGTTGTGAGCACCATTGGGTGAAGAGGAGCAAGAAGAGGAGCAAGAAGAGGGCAAGCACGTGGAACCAAGGAGGGAAAGACCCTTCCTCTGATGGTGTGCCTCTGCTGCCCTCTAAAGACAAAAGTTAGCATTACACCAGCTGGCAGAGGGGAAATGTGCACAGGGTCCTGCTCACGCATCACAAAGCAGGGCAATGAAGGGTAAACACCACGCTGAAAGGCAGTTTGATAACTAGCATAGTAAGTATTAGAGCCTACTAAAATCCATGTTTACACCACGCTGAAAGGTAGTTTGATAACTAGCATACTAAGTATTAGAACCTACTAAAATCCATGTTTTAAGTCCACACATAGTAAGTATTAGAACCTACTAAAATCCATGTTTTAAGTCCAAATTCTTTTTACTGTAACCCTGACTTTTTTGACCTTCAGTTTCCCCATCTCTAAACTGGCAACAGCTGTACTTATCTCACAGGGATGCTGTTTGCATTAAATGAGATGATATATGCATAGGTCTGATACGTTCTAGAAGTCCATTGAGAGTTAGTTGCTTACTCTCTTGTCTTTTTATAGGCCACTGTAAGGGATTTGAGGCATAATCAAGTCCATTTTTCTAATTTCCTGGAAGACAAAACTGAGGTACAGAAAGAAAAATACTTTAGCTCTGGTCTTAATTCCTCTTTGTGGTATTGAGGGCAATAATTAGGTTCTAGGCCACTTGAAATCTATTTTTGTGTGCTTGAACTTAGGAGTGCTTCTCTAGGTGACAGCAGTCATATCTTGCACGGGATTCACAAAAAGACTCATTTGTGGTAAAGAGAGTTAAACATCTCTTTTTAAAAGCAAACGTACCTTTATATCTTTCTGCTTTTGATATGGTGTCTCCTGGGCCGATAGAGCCTTCTTTCCTTCCCCTAGATCAGCATGTTTCTATTCATCTTTCAGTGTTTCAGAATTGGATTGGTTATTGCTTGTCTTACCATATAAAAGAGGTCCTCAAGTCCAAAACTGTTCACTTAAAAGGAATAAACTTAAAATAATGGCAACAGTTTAGCAGTAAAAAGTTTAAAAATGTGGGTGGCGCCTGTAGCTCAAAAAGTTTAAAAAGGTGGGTGGCACCTGTAGGGCACCAGCCCCATATGCTGGAGGTGGGGTGTTCAAACCCAACCCTAGCCAAAAAAAACAAAAAACAAAAAACTGCAAAAAAGTTTAAAAAGGCAAAGGTTTGGTGGGAAATTATTTTAAAAAATGAACAAAAAATGACTCGCGCCTGTGGCTCAAACGGCTGGGGCACCAACCACATACACTTGAGCTGGTCAGTTCGATTCCAACCTGGACCAGCCAGACAATAATGACAGCTGCAACCAAAAAATAGCCGGACGTTGTGGCAGGCGCCTGTAGTCCCAGCTACGTGGGAGATGGAGGCAGGAGATTGGCTTGAGCCCAGGAATTGGAGGTTGCTGTGAGCTGTGATGCCAAGGCACTCTATCCAGGGTGACAGCTTGGATAGTTGACCTTACAATACTTTCTGCTGATCTTTGAAAATAACACAGATCAACGCAGGGGCAGGAGCGGGGTTACAGTCAGGGGTGGGGGGGCAGGTAGGGGGTTGGGGGGACTACAGCATGGTAATTGGCCTGGAAACAGTTTGGGAAACTCAGTAGATTTGAGAGACGGTCCTGGACACTCAGTAGCCTGGGAAACTCAGTAACCTGGGAAACTCCGCTTGAGTGAGTTTTCACCATTGTTTGGCAAGGGAGTCAGGGAACTCAGAGAAAACTTCCTTGTCAGAGACCTGTTCTCAGAATTAACCTAAAAGGGGGTTTGAGACGGACAGGGACTCAACCTGAAACAGTTAGGGGCCTTTAGGGGTCTTTTTGCTAGGTTGGTTACTACATTTGCATTACATACTCCTTGTATTATTAGATAGAAGAGGCACATTTGACCACAAAAGAGAGGGCTGTCACGCATCTCATCTACTTTTTCTTCTTCTTGTTTTTTTTTTCCAGATGGAGTCTCCCTATGTTGCCCCCCAAAGAGTGCTAGGGCATCACAGCTCACAGCAACCTACAACTCCTTGGCTCAAGTGATCCTCTTGTCTCAGCCTCCTGAGTAGCTGGGACATCTGCCACAACACCTGGCTAATTTTAGAGATGGGGTGTTGATTTTGCTTAGTCTGGTCTTGAACCCCTGACCTCAAGCAATTCACCTGTCTCCGCCTCCCAGAGTGCCAAGATAACAGGTGTGAGCCACCGTGCCCTGCCCTCATCCACTTCTTAATGGGTCATCGTCTTTATCAGACAGCACCTGTGTGGGCAGTGGGGGTGAGGAGTGGGCGTTAACATGAGTGAAGGTTTTTGTTCTGTACTTGCTTCTTGAGCTGACCCCAGAGCAGTGGGGACTCTGACAGTGGCCACTCAGACAGGGAAGATGTCCTATGGAAGTCTATTTGCACCTTCTGCATATTCGTTGCCCAACATTTCTTACACCAGGACCCAGGGGAACTTTATGGACCTTGTTTGTTCTTTGATTCTAATAAATGTCCTTTGCTAAAATTTAGCCAAGAGCCTTTTGTTTGTTTGGAAGTCACCGTGGCTTCCCGGTGGTGACCAAGCCAACCTGTCTGGGGCAGGGTCTGTGGGACAGAGAGCAGATCCTTGCCTCTGTTTCTCTGCAGCTTCCAGGCCATGCTTTGTACAGACTTATAAGGTGTTGGAACTGGGAGGGATGGTGTATGGTTCAACCCTCATTTATTAAGCCTCTGTCACATGCCAGAAATTTTTTATATGTTTTGACATTTGACAATTTGTATGTTTTGACATTTGACAATTTGTTATTAATCCCCGTTTTAGAGAGGGGGCTCAGAGAAAGAAAGGGACTTTTTCCAGGCCACAGACTGAGGAGTGTCTTTATCTCGCCCTAGTTTCCTTCCCTCAATTCACACGAGAGAACCGAGGCTTAGAGACAGGAAAGGACACGGCCAGGTCGCACAGGCCGGTGAGATTGGGACTCAGACTAGACCCCAGATGCTCCAGCTTCTTCCGAGGCTCTGCTGCCCTGCTCAGGCTTCTTGTTGTGTAGCCATTGTTTCAGGAAAGGAAAACTGATTTCATATGAAATTATTTAAAAACATCCAGACTCTTACTTAGTTGCATAACCAAAATGTTCCATTTTATTTACAAGCATTTCTTTTCTTTTTTTTAGCCTTTTAAGACTTCCAATGATACATTTATTTCATTACTGAGTTGGCAACATGCGATGACTCAAAATTTATCTGATTCATCAAACTTTCAGCACTCTTCAACACAGGGAACATATTATGCTGAGATTTCATTGTCCTAAAACAGCCACAAAAATTGATATGTGATCAAAGAGGAGAAATTTCTGTTTAGAAGCCAGGTTTTGATTCCAACTCGGGTGCCCTTGCTAAACTCATATTCTTTTTTGCAGTTTTGGCTGGGGCTGGGCTTGAACCCACCACCCCTGGTATATGGAGCTGGTGCCCTACTCCTTGAGCCACAGGCATCACCCTAAACTCGTATTCCTTATTAAGGAGAGTTATATTTTTTACTGATTAATCTGATAGCTATATTAGATAGGACTTCCTTTTTTCCTGGCACTTTTTTTTTTTTGAGACAGAGCCTCAAGCTGTCACCCTGGTTAGAGTGCTGTGGCATCACAGCTCACAGCAACCTCTAATACCTGGGCTCAAGCGAGTCTCCTGCCTCCGCCTCCCAAGTAGCTGGGACTACAGGCGCCCGCCACAACGCCCGGCCATTTTTTGGTTGCAGCTGTCATTG
>CAUYON010162949.1:0-26701 GCA_963573935.1 Arctocebus calabarensis | reverse complement strand
ATATATATATATATATATATATGGGTTTACAGCTTTGAAAAAGACCTATTGATCAAGTGGAAAAGTTATAATATGAAAACATTTTAGAAAATACATTTATCCATGTGAAACAAATTCCTGGTTTTGCATCTTTCTCACTACTTATGAATTGGTCTGGCATGGTGAGTCGAAGATAACAGTGAAATCTAATGAAAATAGCTAAAGTATTTAGTCCTGTATGTGCTAAAAAGTTCTACTTAAATGCTCTTTTGGCTAAAAGGAAGAGTATGATTTTTAATGTACTTCTCTGCAAAAGAAATATGCAATTTATATGTCCATTTACACATTTATTGTAAATGAAGTTTTGAGGGATATAAAAATCTTTATATAATTGTCATTATCATTTCCACAAACGTCTACATATAACTTGAGTTGATTTATTGCAAAGGAAGTTTGTTTCTTTTTATGAACTGTGGCATCTAATTTTTAGATTTGAGGCAGTATTTTCTGATTTATGTTGGCATTAATAACATTGACTGCAATAATCGCCATTCCCTCCCGCTTGGGCACTACCCTTGGGAGGATAGGTCACGGCTATCTAGCAGTGGCATCCACAGCTGTTCATGCTGACGCAGGCTTGAATGTTATTTCCTTGACAGAGGTCACAGAGAAGCAGTAGAAGATAATTTTATGAGGCATCTGCTATATTTGTGGTTATACTCATTCTTCAAGATTGACCTACAAACTTTAGTTTCTGCAAGAAAATAACATTAAATCAAGATGTAGGGGGTTATAAATGGAAAACTGTAAGAAATGAACTTTCATGTGAATGGAATGTTATCTTCAATTGAAAAATCAATATAGTTAAAACCAATAAAATGCTGTTTTCAAGGGAGGTTTAAATAGAGGTCAAAATGGATATATTTGACTTGAAAAGCTTTAAGGTATATTATAAAAACCCAGTTAGAGCACATTATATGCAAGTATAGAATAGACAATATTTTGGATTATCTACAGAATTTAGCTACACTGTTTTCTTTAAATTTTTCATTTGGGGGAAAACTAGAACAAGTAAAACATAATTGCAATAAGCCATTTTAATTGCTATATTTTAAAGTTGTCATTACCTGAATTAAGTTAAATATATTCTCAAAAATAATATACTATTAAATAAATTTAAAATGCCAAAGATCTAGGTCTCTAGTGGGGGCTTTGTTTTGTCTCCTAAAGCTTCTTTAACACATAATGGGCATCTTCCACTACTAACAGGAAAAGTATTAACTTTGAAGCCAGAGTTGTGCTCAAAAATACCTTGTTACTCATCTGAGTGACATTGGAAACCTTTTTTTAACTATTTGGTCCTCAGTTTCTTCACTTGTAACATGAAAATTAATAGCACATAATAATTCTGTGAATATTTACTAATATAATGCAAATAAAATCACTTACAGAAATATATAGTAAATTTAACTAAAACGAAAATAAAAACCATCTAACCCAATTCTAAAGAGAGCTAGAAGATTTAAAAATAGTTACTTTGCTACTTATAAGATTCATCTACTTTTCTTGTCTTTGATAATTTTCTTATGAATCAGTGATTTTTCTTTGGTTATTATTTGCCTGTTATGTGCCAGACACAAAATTTTCTAATGCAGATACAATAATAGATAGTAACTAGTCCCTGCAAACAAGATATTACAATATAATACAAAATATTCCTTATAAGCAATCGTATCCTACGAAAAATAATGGAAATTTATGTCATATGTGAAAATGGTATTGTAAAGAGATTTAACTCTCACTGGAGGCAGGTGGAGGACAGTAGGGGACACTCCACTAAGAAAGCTTCAGTGAGAGAGATCCAAGTACTATTTGAAACATAAGGTGGAAGTTTTTTCTCTTTAGAGAAACCATTTGTTACTTGTAGCAATGAAAATAATTTTATGGTTGGGGGGTCACTATGACATGAGAAACTATATTAAAGGGTCATGGCATTAGGAAGGTTCAGAACCACTGCTCTAAAGAATTCTTATGAGCCTTAAGATCCCAACCCAGAAGGGTCTGAATGCTGAGGAAACAATCAAGCAATCACTGAAGGCAACTAAGTTTGTAATAAGGACCATAAAGGTTTCTGGCTATGCACTCTGCCTTTTAAAATACCCACAGTGCCACCTGGTGTACCCATGACACACTGCAACATATTCTCATAAAGAGTAGGATTTCAGTTCAAAACAAAGGAGGCAGTGATGAGTAAAAAGGGAGGCTGGGGTTAGACTTGTGACCTAAGATGTGATCGATTTTGGAGTATGATCCATGGGCTGATGAGAAGAATGTGTATTCAGTTTTGTTGGGATGAAATGTTCTGTAGATGTCTGTTAAGTACAAATGTTGGGTGGTTAAGTGTAAATCTATAATTTCTTTGCTTAGCTTCTTTTTGGAGGATCTGTCCAACACTGTTAGAGAAGTGTTAAAGTCTTCGACTACTATGGTGCTGGAGGAGATCAAGTTGCTCATGTCTGTTGGAGTTTCTCTTATGAACTGAGGTGCATTCTGGTTGGGTGCATAAATATTAGTAATTGAAAGCTCATCTTTTTGAGTATTACCTTTAACAAATATAAAATGTCCATCCTTATCTTTACCCACTTTGGTTGGTTTAAAGTCTAGTGTATTTACGAATAAGATTGCAACACCTGCTTTTTTCTGTTTTCCATTTGCCTAGAATACAGATGACCATCCCTTCACCTTGAGTCTATATTTATCTTTTAAGGTAAGATGAGATTCTCATATTCAGCAGATATCTGGTTTAAGTTTTTGTATCCAGTCAGCCAACCTGTGTCTCTTTATAGGACAATTTAAACCATTCACGTTAATTGAAAATAATGATAAACCACTCAGATGTGCCCTCAGAATGGGAGAGAATATTTGCAGATTATGCCTCCGAAAAAGATTTAATAACCAGAATACACAGAGAACTCCAACATATTAGCAAGAAAAGAACAAGAAATCCCATCTCAGTATGGGCAAAAGATCTAAAGAGAAATTTCTCTAAAGAAGACAGGCGCATGGCCTACAGACACATGAAAAAATACTCAATATCCTTTATCATCTCAGAAATGCAAATCAAAACTACCTTGAGATATCATCTAACTCCAGTAAGATTAGCCCACATGACGAAATCCCAAAACCAGAGATGCTGGAGTGGATGTGGAGAAAAGGGAACACTTCTACATTGCTGGTGGGAATGCAAACTAATACATCCATTTTGGAAAGACGTTTGGAGAACACTCAGAGATCTAAAAATAGACTTTCCATTTGACCCTATAATTCCTTTACTTGGTATATACCCAGAAGACCAAAAATCACATTACAACAAAGATATCTGTACCAGATTGTTTATTGCAGCCCAATTCATAATTGCTAAGTCATGGAAGAAGCCCAAGTGCCCATAGATACACAAATGGATTAATAAACTGTGGTACATGTATACCATGGAATATTATTTAGCCTTAAAGAAAGATGGTGACTTTTCCTCTTTCATGTTTACATGGATGGAACACATTCTCCTTAGCAAAGTATCTCAAGAATGGAAGAAAAATTATCCAATGTATACAAACCTCATAAGAAGCAAATTTATATTTTTCATGTGAAGGCTACAACCCAACTATTGCAAAAGAAGACGGGGAAAGGGGTGAGGGTGGGTTGGGGAGGGAGAAGGTGGGGGGAGATAGGATAAAGGGTGGGATCACACTTGAGGTGCCTCTTTGAAGGGTCAGGAGAAACCTACTGAATGCAGAACACAAATGTTTTCACACAGTAAAGGAGAAAATCTCATGAACGTTATGTCGAACAGGTGGATGAAAATATTTCAGATTGTATGTGAGGCCTGCACACTGTACCCCATGATTGAACTAATGTACACAGCTATGATTCAATAAAAAATAAATAATAATAAAAAGGGGAGGCAGTGATGAGTAAAAAGGAGGACAAGAAAGTGAACAAGAAGAAAGAACACATGAGGAGAAACCAGCAGAAAAATTCAAGCAACATGAAAAACCAAAATAGAGGAACTCCACCAAGGCACCATGAGGCAGCTACTGCAAAAGACTCCACCTATAAAGAAATAATGGACGAGACAGAAAGGAAATTTAAAATATGGATGGTAAAGGCAATAAAGAAGAACAAGAAAATGGAAAGACAGAAACAAAAGTTTCATGAGAAATATGTGGACTATAGAAAGGATATGGCAGAGCTTAAGAAAATGAAGGAGATAATCAGGGAATTAAAGATTCAGTAGAAAGCACCAAAAATAGGTGAGACCATGAAGAAGAAAGAGACTCGGAGCTAAAGCTTAAAGTTTTTGAGTTAACCCCCAAACTTAAAGAGACAGATAGAGAAGGAATATCAGGTACTTAGAGAAATATGAGACTCCATGAAGCTTCAAATATACAAATAATAGGGATTCCTGAACAAGAAAATGATTGTCCCAAAGGAATGGTAGCCCTAATGGAAACCTTCATAAAGGAAAACTTCTCCAATTTTACTAAAGACCTCGACACACTCCTTTCAGATAAATATCAAACCATGGGTCATCTCAACTCCAAGAAAGCCTCTGCAAGACACATTGTAAAGAAACTGTCCAAAGTCAAGATGAAAGAAAAAATTCTGCAAGCAGGCAGGAGTAAGGGCCAACTAAGCTACAGAGGCAGAGCCATTCGGAAAACAGTAGACATTTCAAATGAAACTTTCCCAAATATAAGAATATCCACCTTCAACATTCTTAAAACAATTTTCAGCCCATAATTCTGTATCCTGCTAAACTACTTTGAAATTGATGGGATAATCAAATCTTTTGCTGATACACAAACACTGATGAAATTCTCCACAAGACCAACTCTACAGGAAATACTTGGACCTATTATCAACACTGACCACCAAAATGGACCACCAGCAAAGTAAACACCCAGAACTGAAGGTCAAGACACAGCTTTCACAATGCCACAAAGGATAAAAATGCACAACAAAATAAGATAAATATAACTCCACCACACTTAGCAATTCTCTCAATAAATGTCAATGGACTGAATTCACCATTGAAGAAGCATAGGCTGGCTGATTAGAGAAAAAAAGCACACAGCATCCATATGCTGTCTCCAGGACACACATCTAGCCCTGAAGGAAAAATTAGGACTCAAGGTCAAAGAATGCAAAATGGTATTTCAATCAAATGGAAATCAGAAGAAAGGTGGGTTTGCAATCTTATTTTCAGATACAAACAGATTTAAATCAACTAAAGTTAAGAAAGAAAAAGATGGACACATGATACTAGTCAAAGGAACAATTCAACAGGAAGACATTTCAATTTTAAACATTTATGGACCCAAATTAAATGCTCCCAGATTTATAAAACAGATTTTGATGGGTCTGAGCAATATGATATCCCATTAACACCATAATAGTTGGGGACTGTAATACCTATCTGGTAGAACTGGACAGACCCTCTAACAGAAATTAAACAAAGATGCAAAGGACTTAAACGTGACCTTAGAACAAATGGGACTAATAGACATATACAGAACACACCATCCCAAAGGTAAGGAATATACATTTTTCTTGTAAGTCGATGGTATGTACTTCAAAATCAACCACATCCTGGGGTCTAAATCAAATTTCTTTTGCAAACTAGAGCAGGGAAGGAGAAAAAAACCTGAGCTGGAAATGGTGGAAAATGAAAAAGACTGATACTTGACAGGATCAAATCAGTAGGTCTGTGGCAACTGATGACTGAGACCAGCACTGAAATGTGGAAACAACTTTATTTGTATCTTTAACAAGGTAAATCTTAACACCCAGGGTAAAGTTTAACTTTAAGGAGGAAAAGCTGTGTGCTTGCCAATAATAAGGAAGGTATGCGTTGGTTGCTGACTTCTGGCAAGTGAAAAGAATGTTTGTTGTTAAAGGAGAAGCAGCAGCTGGGGGTTATTCCCTCAACATTTCCCCAGGCTGTAGGCGCCCTGATGCCTCACATCCTATTCCCCACAAACTTCAGAAAAAGTAAAAGAATATAAATTACACCTAATATTTTATCAGATTTCCAGGCTATAAAGGTGATATGCAAATCCAACAAAAACTTTCATCCCCACACAAAGAGTTGGAAATTAAACAACCTTATGCTGAAAAATAGTTGGGATCAGAAAGAGAAAAAAGAGGAAATTATTAAATTCCTCAAACATAACAACAATGAAGGCACAAATTACCAAACCTGTAAGATACAGCAAAAGTAGTCTAAAAAGGGAGGAAATTTATCACATTAGATGCCCATTCAAAAAACAGAAAGGGAGTGAATCAGCAAATTCATGATCCATCTTATGGAATTCGAAAGAGAAGAACAATCTAATCTCAAACTCAGCAGAAGAAAATAAATAACCAAAATTAAATCAGAGATGAATTAAATTAAAAACAAAAGAATAATTCTGAATATTAACAAAATTAAAAGTTGGTTTTTCAAAAATATAACTAAAATTGATAAAACTTGTGCCAGATTAACTAGAAACAGAAAAGCAAAATATCTAACAACCTTAATCAGAAATAATAAAGGAGAAATAACAACAGATGCCACAGAGATACAAAAGATCAACTCTATGGCCCAAAATTTAACAATGTGGAAGAAATGGATCAATACCTGGAATCCAACCTTTTTCCTAGACTTAACAAAGAAGAAACAGAACTCATGAACAGACAAGTTTCAGATAAGTGAGTTCAAGGAATCAATAAAAATCCCTCAACAACAACAAAAAAATGAGCTTGTCCATATAGCTTCATACCAGAATTCTATCAAACCTTCAAAGAAGAGCTTATACCCATACTGCAGAAATAACTGCAAAAAATTGAGAAAGAAGGACTTTTCTCCAACACATTCTACAAAGCAAACATTGCTCTAATACCAAAACCAGGAAAAGACCCAAGTAAAAAGGAGAATTTCAGATCAATTTTACTAATGAATATAGATGAAAAAATTCTCAATAAAATTCTAGCCAATAGATTACAGCTACACATTAAAAAAAAAAAAATCATTCACCACAATCAAGTAGGTCCCAGGGATGTAAGGCTGGTTTAACACACACAAACCCATAAATGTAATTCTCCATATCAACAGAAGCAAAAACAAAGACCATATGATATTCTAAATAGATACAGAAAAAGCATTTGATAAAATTCATTATCCTCTTCTAATTAGAACTCTGAAGAAAATAGGCATAGGTGGCACATTTCTAAAATGACTGAAGCCATGTATGACAAACCCACAGCTAATTTTACACTGAATGTAGTAAAACTGAAAGCTTTTCCACTTAGAACTGGAACAAGACAAGGATGTCCTCTATCACCACTACTATTCAACAGAGTGTTCAAAGTTCTAGCTAATGCAATCTGGCAAGAGAAGGAAATAAAGGGCATCCAAATGTGGGGAAAGAAGCTCAAACTATCCCTTTTTCCCAATCATATGACTTTATACTTAGAGAACCCAAAAGTCTCAAACATAAGCATCCTGGGAGTGATCAAAAATACAATAATGTCTAAGAATATAAAATCAATGTCCACAAATCAGTAGCCTTTTTATATGCCAATAAAAACAAAGATGAGAAGCTAATCATAGACACAATTCCTGTCACAGTACCTTCAAAAAAATGAAATACCTAGGAATAAACATAACGGAAGAGGTGAAGGACTTATATATAGAAAATTATGAAAACCTAAGAAAAGAAATAGGAGAAGACAATAACAAATGGAAGAACATACCACGCTTATGGCTGGGAAGAATCAATGTTGTAAAATGTCTATACTTCCCAAAGGAATCTACAGATTGAATACAATGCCTATACTTTCAATACAACATCATACTTTCAAGATTTTGAAAAAAAAATTCTTCATTTTATATGGAACCAGACAAAAAAAACATAGCCAACACTATTCTTAGTAATAAAAACAAAGCTGGGACATGAGCCTACTGTAAGCTCTACTACAAGGTCATACAGATCAAAATAGCATGGTAATGTCAGAAAAATAGACATAGAGGTCTGGAACTGAATAGAAATCCACTAGATGAAAGTAATACTTTACATCCCCCTGATCATTGATACCGAACAATAACATACACTGGGGGAAAGAATCCCTATTCAATAAATGGTGCTGGGAGAACTGATAACCACATGTAAAAGATTGAAATTGAACCCAAATCTTTCTCACCTCACTAAAATTGATTCAAGATGGACAAAAGATCTAAATCTAAGACACGAAAGTATAAAAATCCTCAAAGAAAACACTTGAAGTTATCAGACTGGGAAAAGATTTTATTAATAATATTTCCATATCAATTGCAAAACAGCAACAAGAAACAAATGGGACTTAATTAAACAGAATAGCTTCTGTACGGCAAAGGAGACAACAACCAAAGCAAATAGACAGCCATCAGAATGGGAAAAGATTCTTGCATATAAAAAAATCAGACAAAAGCTTGATAGCTAGGATCTACAGAGAATGCAAATTAATCAGCATAAAAGTAGTCAATCTTATATCAATCTTCTGACTCCCGTGACCAACTACTAGAGAGCCATGCCCAGGAGCCACTGTCATCATCAGGGAAGACCCATGCAAAGAAATTTCTTACAACAGCTATCTCCACGAGGAGGGACTCTCCTAGGTCCCCTATCCAAGCTCCAGCACTGGCTTGGGGACCAACTCATCACTCTCTATAATGATCCTTCAACATTGCCTCAGACCATGACAACCCCAGGGAACAGAATAATGCAGAATAGCTAATTAAGGTTCTTAGTACATCTGGCCTTCTCCTGTCAGATCAGTCTTCTGGAATGGGATATGCTATTTAGGGTCTTCTCCTCTTCTGCCTCACATTTTTCTGACCTGAGATAAGAGAGGAGATTTCAGATGAGAACAAACAAACAAAATAACTCTGGTAATGTAAAAAATCAGTTAATTTAATATTCTCAAAGATCAAAATAGATCTGCAGCAATGGACCAGAAGAAAGGAAATTGTTGGAATGTTAGAAATGAAATTCTAAATATGGATGGAAAATAAGATGAATGAAATTGATGAGAAAGTTTGAAACCAATACAAAAAACAAAGAAACAAAAAAGAAATTTTAGGACATAAATTTAAAAAGTAAAAACGTCATTGAGGAGATTGACAACATAAGAAAAGAGATAATAGGCTCGGTGCCTGTGGCTCAACGGGCTAGGGTGCCAGCCACGTACACCTGAGCTGGCGGGTTCGAATCCAGCCCTAGGGCCCACCAAACAACAATGACGGCTGCAACCAAAAAATGGCCGGGCATTGTGGCGGGCGCCTGTAGTCCCAGCTTCTTGGGAGGTGGAGGCAAGAGACTCGCTTGAGCCTAGGAATTGGAGGTTGCTGTGAGCTGTGATGCCATAGCACTCTACCCAGGGTGACAGCTTGAGGCTCTATCTCAAAAAAAAAAAAAAAAAAGAAAAGAAAAGATAATAGAACTTGAAGGAATGAAAGAGGTATTCATGAAACTTCAAAATATAGCAGGTACCTTCAAAAACAGGCTAGAAAAATAGAGAAGAGGCATTTCAGAACCTGAAGACAAAGCTTTTAAACCAATCAACTCAAAGATGCAGAGAAAAAGAACAAACAATAATGAACAATCACTCAGAGAAATATGGAACTATGTTAAATAACACAAGGGAAGAATTATAAGTATCTCTAGGAAGGAAGAACAAAATCATGGAAAACGTGTTTGAGAAAATTATTGAGGAAAACGTCCCTGGTATAACCAAGATTTAGATATCCAGATGCAAGATATTCATCAGACTAGAGATTGAGAAGATTCATAGCAAATAACCCATCTCCAAGAAACCCAGCCTTCAATCAATCTAAAGTCAAAATAAAAAGGAAAATTTTATAAGTATCAAGATGAAAGCACAAAGTAAGCTACAAAAGAAAATGTTTCAGATTAACAGCAAACTTCTTGGCAGAGAATTTTCAAGTCAGAAGGGAGGGATTGGGGCCCCATTTTTAATCTTCTTAAACCGAACAACTGCCAGCCAAGATTTTTGTCCTCCAAAATAAATTATGGAGAAATAAAGGCCTTTTTTATAAAAGCAAATACTAAGGAAATTTTCATTTCTAAACCTGTCCTAGAGGAAATGCTCGAAGGTACAGAGTACTGGAATTCCTAACTAGATCAGTCAGAAAGTGAAAGAAAGGGCATTCACATTGGGAAAGAGATGGTAAAACCATCCCTCTTTACTGATGTAATAATATGTACCTAGAAAACTTAAAAATCTCCACCCAAAACATCCTAAAAATGATAAATAAATTTAGCAAAGTCTCAGATTACAAAATCAATGCACTTTAATCAGTAGCATTTTTATATACTAATAACTGTAAAGTTGAGGATCAATTTAAGTACTCAATACCATTTACAATAGATACAAAGAAAATAATATACTTAAGAGAATACCTAACCAAGGAGATGAAAGATCTCTGTAATAAGAATTCAAAAATAAATGGAAGTCAGCTGATGGTTGTAGGTTGGTAAACAATATTTTTTTAATATCCATCATGTCGAAAGGGATTTAGAGATTCAAAAAAATCCCCATCAATATACCAGAATCATATTTTACAGATCTGGGAAAAAAATTAATATTCCTGAGCTTCATTTGGACCCCTCAAAAGCCCAATAGCTAAAGCAATCTTAAGCAAATAGAACAAATTTATAAGCATCACATTACTGCCTTCAAATTATACTACAAAACAAGATGGTACTGATATAAAAGTACAGATACTGACCAATGGAATAGAATAGAAAGTCTGGAAGTAAAACCATGTAGGAACAAACCAACTGATCTTTGGGAAAAAGCAGGAAAACAAAATGCAAACAAAACAAAACAAAACAAATCAAAACAAAAAACAATCACTGAGGAAGAGATTCCTGACTCAAAAAAAAAAAAACAAAAAAAGGTAAATTTATTTATTGGTAAATTGAATAGCCAATGAAACAGGACCCAACTCTAACCATATACAAAAATTAATTTAATATGAATTTAGTACTTAAATGTAAGTCATGATCCATTAAAATCCTAGAATAAAATGTGAAAAACTCCTCTAGAGGTAAGGGTAACTAATGAATTTATAACTAACACTACACAGGCAAATAGAGCAACAACAAAAATAAATAAATGAGACTTAATTACTTTTAAAAACTTCTGCATAGCAAAGAGAGTATCAATAGATAAGCTACAGAAGGGAGTAAATATTCACAAACTATCGGTCTGATACAGTCCAAGTATGCAAATTCTTCAAAGAACTCAAACAAGTCAGCTTGATAAAAACTAACAACCCCATCAAAAAGTGTACAAAAGACACAAATAGAAGTTTATAAAAAAAAGATGAACAAATGGCAAATAAACTTATGGAAAATGTTCAACATTACTAATTATCAAGAAAATGAATTTAAAACTATAATGAGATACCATTTTACCCCTGTAAAAACAGCTACTATTAAAAAGTCAAAAAAAGGCTCAGCGTCTGTGGCTTAGCGGGCTAAGGCGCCTGCCACGTACACCTGAGCTGGTGGGTTCGAATCCAGCCCGGGCCGCTAAACAACAATGACGGCTGCAACCAAAAAATGGCCGGGTGTTGTGGCCGGCGCCTGTGGTCCCAGCTACTTGGGAGGTGGAGACAGGAGACTCCTTGAGCCCAGGAATTGGAGGTTGCTGTGAGCTGTGATGCCACAGCACTCTATCCAGGGTGACAGCTTGAGGCTCTGTCTCAAAAAAAAAAAAAAAAAGTTAAAAAAAAGAAAAAGAAAAAAGAAAAGAAAATAGATGGTAGCTTGGATGAAGAGAAAAAGAAAAGCATATTCACTGTGGGTGTGACTGAAATTAGTCCAACCTCTATGGAAAATAGTAGGGATATTCCTTAAAGAAATAAAGTAGACCTACTAGTCAATTCAGCAATTCCAAAACTAAGTATCTACCCAAAGGAAAGGAGATATTTTATCAAAAAGACACCTGCCATGAAATGTTGACCACAGTACAATTCACAATTGCAAAGAAGTGGAGTCAACTTAAATTTCCGTCAATTTATGAGTGAATAAAGAAAATGTGAGATATATAGGTATATAATTATCTTCTCTCAGAGTACATCTCAGCCATAAAAAGGGAATGAAATAACGTCTTCTACAGCAACTTGGATGGAAATGGAGACCATAATAGAAGAAGAATCTAAGGAATGGGAAAACAAACACCACATATTCTCACTAATAAGTAGGGTCTAAAGATGGATGTGTACAGGCACAAAGAAACATTAAGAACATTGGACACCAGCAAAGACAGAAGGTGGGAGGACTTGAGCAATAAATATTTATTTAACACGTACAATGAACACAATCGTGATGTTGGGTTCACTTAAAGGCCTGACCTCAGCATTAAACTGTATTTCCATGTAAGAAAAATATTTGTACCCCTTTAACATTTTGAAATAAAAGAAAATAACATTAACTTATTTTCAATTATCTAACCTTTGGATTATAAATGATGCTCTAGGAAACTCATAGACTCCTCTTAATTTGATAGGTGCTGTATTTCAAAATACTGGTACATGATTCTTTATTTCAAAGTATTAGAAGTAGTTGTACAATGATAAGAAATTTCTTCTGAACACATTTGCAAATGTCCATTGTTTTGCAAACTTATTTTGGTACAAATATGTAAGAGTTAAAATTTTATAAGAAAAAGCAAATGTGTTAAAAATAATGATCAACAATAATTACAGTACGCTGTACAACACAAGATAAGAAGAAATGGCAAAAATAGAAACCCCAACATTTAAACAAACACACAAAGAAAAATGTCCTACCTTTCAACTTGACTTCTTGGATTGAAATAAGAATAATAAAGGTGTGCCAGTTTTCTTTCTTTCATCTATTTATTTAATAGAAAACAATATATTTTTGTTTCTAAGAAATAAAACATGGGAAAATGTGCCAAATTATAATCAATTACTAGATGTTACCACCCATGGCCTTGATGAGGTTTCTGATATTTGCTCAGAGGGCACCTATTTTAACAGATGTTTGGAAGAAACAGAAAGGTGTAAATTTATGGTAAGTTGAATGGTACTACAAATGAAAAATAATGTAAGGTTAATGTCTATCACTGATTTGCATTTTGAATTATGAATAAATTGTAAAAGTCTAGGACATTTGTCAAATTATACATTTTAAATTCAAAGTCAGTACTAAGATATAAAGGGTCTATTTTCCTATTCTTGTTGATTCAGAAAGTAGAGTGGGATATGTATTGAATTATAAAACATTTCAGTAGATAAATGTAAGAATAATCACTTAACATTGTCAATGTTATAAAAGTTATTCTACTTTATGAGTTTGTATGTGAAATTTAATTCCTAGTTTTGTTTAATTTTAAGTAATACATTATGAAAGTGATATTTTTAATTCATCCTGAGAAATGAAATGTACTTACTATTGGATTATAATTTCTTTTAATAACCTACTAAGATAAAGTTTTCTATTTAACTACATCAAAAATCTATTACAAGAAAGCATGATTGATAATGGGAGAAGACCAGTAGTTATAATTTAAGGTTGGCAAATGTCCAGTGTTCTCTTCCAACCTGATTTTCTTATAGCTTGTCCTATAATTTCTTTTAAGAAATAATAATGACTTACTTTGGACATATGTTTGCTACTATTCTTCTATTTATTAATAAATTATTATAAGTTTTAGCATCTAAATATTTACTGGAAAATATATATAAATTTATACTATTTTAAGACCATTTTTTGAGCAGTTTTAGGTTCACAGAAAAAGTGAAAGGAAAGAACAGAGATTTCTCATCTATCCCCTGGCTCCTGTACAGTCTCCTCTGTTATCACAATGATGAACAGAGTGGTACTTACGTCATAATTTATGAACATGTATTTATGGACTCATCATTATAGTCTGAAATTTATAGCTTACACTAAGGTTCATTCTTGTACATTTTATGAGTTTGGAAAAATGTATAATGATAATCCGAGAACTCTGGTGACCTCAAAATCCTCCATGCTGTGCCTATTGCTTCCTCCTCCTTACCCATCCTTGGCAACTGCTTATCTTTTTCTCCCTATATAGTTTTGCTTTTTCCAGAATACAATATAGTTTGAAATACAAAATATGTATATTTTTTAGATTGGTTCCTTTTAATATTCATTAAAAGTTTCTCTCTGCCTTTTCAGAGTTTTGTGGTGCATTTTCTTTCAGTAATGAATATTATTCCATCGCCTCTGTGTTCCACAGTTTATTTATTCATGCAACTACTGACCGACATATTCATTGCATCTAGGTTTTTGTGGTAATGAATCAAGCTGCTAGAAAGATCTGTGTGCAGATTTTTGTGTGTTGTAAGTTTTCAATTCCTTTGGATAAATACAAAGAAGCATGATTTCTAGATCATATACCATTCTAATATGTGTCTAGTAGTATCTCATTAAATTTGCAATTCCTGAAGACATATGTTAAACATATTCTTATTTCTTAGTTGCTATATGTATACCTTTTTGGTGTGTATCTGTTGAAGTCATTTGTCCATTTTTAATTGTGTTGTTCCTATTCTTATTGTTGAGTTTTAAGAGTTCTTTGTATATTGTAGATAATAGTCCTTTCTCAGATATGTCTTTTACAAACATTTTATTGCAGTCTTTGACTTGTCTTCTTGTTCCCTTGATTTAAAAGCAGAAGATTTTAACTTAAATATTATCTAGCTTATAAATTATTTCCTTTTTGTGAACTATGCTTTTGGCATTATATCTAAAATGTCATTATCATATCCCAAATCATCTAGGTTTAATTATATGTTATATTCTAGGAGTTCAATAAGTTCTTTTTTTCTATAAGGTGTATGATTTATTTTGGGTTAATTTTTTATAAAGATTTTATAAATCTGTGTGGCTACTCATTTTTTCTTGGATGTGTAAGTTCAGTTTTCCAACAGCATCTGTTGAAAAGATTATTGTTGTTCCAGTGTGTTGACTTTGTTTTTACATCAAAGATCAGTTGACTATGTATTATGTTGGTCTGTCTCTGGCTGCATATGTGATTCTGTATTTTACTGTCCTTTTAGAAGGATAGCACCGTCTTGATAAATGCAGTTAAGCTTTACAATTAAGTCTTGAAATCCTTTCTTGAAATTTGTTGTTTTCTTTTAATTATTAAGCTGGCTGTTTGGTTCTTTCATCATTCCACAGAAAATTTAAAATCACTTTGCGAATATCTACAAAATAACTTTGTGGAATTTTTGCAGTGATTATATTATTTTTATAGATAAATTTTGAATGAAATAACATCTTGACAATATAGAATCTTTCTATCCATGAACATGAATTCTTTCTCCATTTATGTATTTCTTCTTTGATTTATTTCATCAGAATGTTGTAGATCTTGCACATATTTTGTTATATTTATATCTAAGTATTTTATGTTTGGGGTGCTAATATAAATGACATTTTATTTTTAATTTTAAACTTCACTTTACATTGCTGTTATAGAGGAAAGTGATTAGTTTTTATAACTTTATTCTATAATATTGTTATAATTGCTTATTAATTCCAGGATTTTTTTGGTAAAGTATTTCAGATTTTCTACATAGAACATCATACCATCTGGAAATCAAGAGAATTTTATTTATTCTTTCCCAATTCATGTAACTTTTTTTTTAATGTCTTATTCCATTAGCTAAGACTTTAGTAGATTGTTGAAAAGGAGTTGTGAAAGATGACTTTCTTGCTTTGCTCCTACTCTTTTTTTTTTTTTTTTGAGACAGAGCCTAAAGCTGGATTGAGTGTCCTGGCATCACAGTTCACAACAACCTCCAATTCCTGGGCTCAACTGAGTCTCCTGCCTCTGCCTCCCAAGTAGCTGGGACTACAGGTGCCCTCCACAACACCCGTCCATTTTTTGGTTGCAGCTGTCATTGTTGTTTGGGGGGCCTGGGCTGGATTTGAATCTGCCAGCTCAGATGTACATGGCTGGTGCCTTAGCCCATTGAGCCACAAGTGCCAAGCCAGGTCCTACTCTTAATGAGAATTGTATTTGTTCCTTCACGATCCATGTAACTGTGTTCTTTTTCATGTCTTATTCCATTAGCTACAACTTCAGTAAAATGTTGAAAAGGAGTGGTGAGAGATGACTTTCTTTTCTTGCTTTACTCCCACTCTTAATGAGAAAGCATCCAGTATTTCATCATTAAAGATGACTTATCCATTGTTTAATAGATGTTTTCTATCAAGTTGAGGCATTTCCCCCCCTTTTTAGCTGCTGAGAGTTTTTATTATGAAGAGTTGTTGGAGTCTCTTAAATGGCATAGATGTCATTTCCGCATCTATTGATTGTTTATGTGAATTTCCTTCTTTAGTCTTTTGATATGATGAATAACAAAATTTGATTTTTGAATACTGGCACTGTCTTGCCTCTGGGATAAATACTGCTTAGTTATGGTGTTTAATTCTTTTATACATTATTAAATTTTGTTTACCAAAATTTTATTGAGAAGTTTGGGGTTACCCAAATTTTATTGAGAAGTTTTGAATCTATGTTTATGAGCAGAAATTGCTATTGCTAGCTTACTTTTCTTATAATGCCTTTTTCTCAGTTTTATATTAAAGTAAAACTGGTCTAATGGAGTAAGTCTGAAAGTATTCCCTCTTTCTCTATCCTCTGAAAGAGTGTAGATAACTGATGTAATTTATTTAACTAAGAACACATGTGGGAAGTTTTTCTTCTCTTTCTCTCTTTTCCTCTCTCTCTCTCTTCCCGCCCAGCCCCTGTTGTCTACAATAGCTTTATTAAGCACACATTCTTCTCTTGATAATGTTATTGAAACATAATTTATACACAAAAGTTGTGCATATTTGATGTATACAATTTGATGAGATTGGACATATGCACACATCTGTGATGTTATCACTATGATCACAGAAATAAATATATCCATTACTTCCAAATTTTGAGTCTGTGCCTTTTAAAAATGTTTTGTGGAAACAATGCTTAATATAAATGCTACCCTTTTTATCAAATTTTAAAGTTTGCAGAGCTATATTAACTAAGAGATATCTACCCTCTCATATTCACCACAATTCTATTCATAATTGTCAATATACAGACAAAACCAAAATGTGTATAGACAGATCAATGAATTAAAAATATGGTATATACATGCAATGGAATAATAATCTTAAGAAGGAAGGAAATTCCACTATTTGTAACAACACGGGTAAAGCTGGAGGACATTATGCTAAGTGAAATTGCCTAGAGTCATGTCAAATACTGTGTGATTTAATTTATGTAAGGTATCTAAAAGAGTCAAACTCTTAGAAATAGAGAAGATAATTGTGGCTTCCAGGGATTTGGGAGGGAATGGAATGGGGCATTGTTATTCGATGTGTCTTCTCTCTTTTTATCTTAGTTACACTGGCAAGAGACTTATCAAATCCATTAAAGCAATTGCTTTCTGATTTTTATTTTCATAGATTTACTTTGCCTACTCTCTGACAGGAATTAGGAAAAAAATAAAATGGTATGTATGAAGTTTTTGTTTCTGACAAACTCATACTGCTTTTAAGATCTTCTGAGTCATTGCGCACAATAGTAGTATCTTTTTTGTTATTGCTAAGTGGTAACTCATTGTATAAAAGTATTATAACTTTTATCTGGGTGCACATTTGACTTTTTCTTTTGTTTGTTTTGACAAATTTAATGATGAATGCTATTTCTTTTAGAAGCCTTTCTGTGGGTCTAGGTTTCATTTCTCTTGTGTAAATACCCAGGAGTGGAATCGTTGAGTGTTAATGTAAGCATTTATATTTAAATTTAATTGTAAATGAACTACCAAACCATTTTCTAAAGTGATTGTATCAGTTTGCATTCTGAGCAGCAGGTTATCAGGGATCCACGTGGCTCTATAACCATAGTTATATTCAATTTGCTAGTCTTCAAAAAAATGAACAATTCTAGCAAATGTAAAATAGCTATTATTTCACATTGTTCCATTATTATTTCACATTTTTCTTTTTAAATTCCTGAACCCTCCTCCTCATACATACACCACAAAATACTTAACCTCCTAATTTAGAGGGAAAAAAACAAAGATTCACAGGGAGTTTTCTTGATAAAGCCTGCTTCCCTTCACTGCTTGGCAAACTGACACTCACCCTAATTAATGGCTATTGTTACCATCATGTTCTGCACACTTTTCACAATAGCTTTAGTTAACGTCCTTAATGGAAATTTCATGTTATTGACTTCACTCATCTTCTTTTATGCAAATTATATTACAGTCTCCGATCAGTATTTAAGAAAGCTTGAATTGCTTTAATTAAAACTAGCATAATACCTACTTACTTCTATCTGCCACATAAAACATTTTTCTTCAGTAAACATATATTTATAGTTCAATATCTCATCATCCCTTCCAACCTATTCTTTGCTCTTCTTTATAGTCACTGTTCTTTTGCTAAAGATATCTATGACTTCTGTGAGGCTAAATACAGTGCAGATTCAAGATCTGTCATTTTTATTTTCTTAGCATAACTTGACTAACTTAATTGTATTCCCTTTCCTGAAGGTCTTTCTTTCTTGGTTGCCTTTTATAGAACATATACCTCTCTTTTGCTTGTCTGTTTGTTTTCTTTGCACCCTAAGCAATATTCATACATAATTCTTCTGTTAATGGTTCCACATAACTCTTAAATGATTCTTCTCTTTGCATACCACGCTCTTATTTCATTAAATGTTAATGTGATTTTCCCAATTGTTTAATCTTACTATCTGGGATATTTTATGGACCCCAGATTATAAATGAGTTTCTATCATCAAACCATTATCAATTCAATTATAATGGTTTGAAACTTTTATATATCCTTTGGTGCTTCACAATCCATCAATTCATTTATAATCTACCATCTAACCTCTATTCACTTATTTTTATTCTCACATAACCTCCGGTCAACTGTAGTATATCTCTCTAGACCTAATTTTCTCCCCTACAATGCATAATTTATTCTACCCTCCTATCATTATCACACAGTTTGTGCTACACCTGTTTATAAAATGCTTTACTGGCGACTTATTGTCCTTGTAATACATCAGCCTCACAATCTGGTGCATATCCTCATCTCCAGAATTTTCTCACATCTTTCTATACATAAGTCAATTCACTTAATCAAAACAACACTTCTTACATTTTAGAATGTGCTGAATTTTCTCTAAAATATGATCCATCATATGATTTTCTTCAAAGGAAGTATTTTTCACCCATTCTCCTACACTAAATTTGCCAGATGACTGCTATTTATCCTTCTGATCTCATCTTAACAGTTAGTTCTCAGATTAAATTTTACTTTTTACACAACAGTTTAGCTCTTAAATACCAAATTTTTCCAGCAAACTCTACAACACACGAGGTCATAAACTGTGTCTGTTTTCTTCTCTGATAAATTTGTAGCATCTAGACAAATGTTGAATAAAGCATGGACACTCATAAATTAAGTATTAAACAAATCAACAAATTACAGCCTATGTCTTACTGATATAATATGACTACATTTTATGTATATGACTATGTCTAGAGAGGCACATAATTGATTATTCCCTCACAAGCATGATTTGTACAAAAGAGATTAAATGATCATCATTTCTCAAGTTGATTATAATTTTGCAAATTGTTAATTTAAAATTATTAGTCTATCATGTTGCAAAGTTTTAGTGTTTAATAGCAAAAGATGAAAAGTATATTTAATAGATGTTAAGATGTCTTTTATTAGTCAAGAAATACAAAAAACAAATTCATGTTTTATTAACTTCTCACAATTTCTCCAATTTAGTGAGAGTATTTTTCATCACAATGTACATTCATATAAACAATCTGATTTACAGACATATTGTTTCCTTAGAGATTTATGTCAACAGTCATGCTAATTAATCATTAAAGAAATGGAATTAAATCCAACTAAATAGAAAGGATCATTCAGTGAAACATTCAATTAGCAAGTGAGCAGTATATATTACTAAGCTTGAGATTTTTTTTATGCCTTTAAAACTTAAATTTTATTCTGTGCAAGAAATATTAAGAAGAAAAATTGTATCAATAAAAATGGGCAGCTTAAATCACATATATTTAATAATAAAATATGCTGAAATTTATATGATTAAATGCAGAAATGTTATAATTTAGTGATTTATACCTTTAAATTCTGTTTTAAAAAACATATCTTTCAGTATTCCCAATAACAAGAATCAAGTATATCTTCAACATTGGTATCCAGAAGGGCCATAAATCAGATTTTTTCAACAAAAAATTACCTAATTAAAAAAAACTATTTTGTGGATATATATATATTTTTTTCCTACTGATTAAATTAGTGCCTTGAATTGATGGTATATAAAACATCTCTCTGTGTGTTTTTATTTTCATACTCTACGTCACCCTTGGTAGAGTGCTGTGGCATCACAGCTCACACCAACCTCCAACTCCTGGGCTTAGGTGATTCTCTTGCCTCAGCCTCCCGAATAGCTGGGACTGCAGTCGCTCATAACAATGCCTGGCTATTTTTTTGTTGCAGTTTGGCCAGAGCATGGTTCAAACCCGCCACCTTAAGTATATGGGGCCAACACTCTTCCCACTGAGGCACAGGTGCCACCCGATAAAACATCTCTTGATGTTTGGTACATAAAACATTTCTTGAGTAGTCTTTCCCATGACTTCATGTATATGTAATCCTTCTGTTACCAATTCAATCAATACTTACTCCATGGGGCTGTAGTTCTGCCCAATGTGTTGTGATCTTCCTTCCTGTGTCCTTCTAGTGCTAAAAACTCATTGCTATCAGCATAGGAAATAATTTAATGGGAATTATTTTCTCCCTAGAGATCTTTGAATAGGATACAAATTCAGTAGTCATAATCATCTAGCCTGTATTAATAACAATAATGAACAGAGAAATTACACTTACATTTTTATGGAATGACATAAAGTTTGCCAACATCTGCTTCATGACACAAAGCTAAAATGGTGTAATTTCTAGGTTGACCAAGATTCTCAGGCATCACTAAAGTGATGTAATGCTAAAATAAGTTTTAATAAAAAAAAGTCCTAAATTGATTAACTGTTTTAAGTTTCAGTTTACCAGTTCATAAAGTAAAGCTGTTCATGTTAACAGAATACTTTTGTCAATGCTTTCCAGCCAAAGACCAATAAGAACAAACCGTGATTTGGATGATGATGGAAGCAGTAGAAATTCTTTGATTATTTCAATAAATTTTATCAAAATATTAGAGGAAGAATAACCCTTTTCTTGGTAAAGATGCACAAATCACTCAAAATAGCTGACAGGAGTGGATGTTTGATATATCTGCTTTCTATCAAAGTTGTACAGTGAAACTTGTTTTCATCAGACCTTACCATGGTCTCAGAGTAATCTTGTTTCATGTTGTTGTCTGTGCAATGATGTCTCTCCGCCCGAGAATCATATGACCTTGCTGTCAGTATTAAGCCAGCTTCTAGAAACATAGTGGGTTATCAGTGTTAGATCACTTCTCAGACACAGAGGCTGCTTTTTTCTTCCTCAAAAAAAGAAAAAAGGAAATAAGAATTGAGCAAATATATAGGAAAGAAAAATCAAGATGTCTGACAGGCCACAAGTAGAAGTTCTAGAAAAACAAATAAATAAATAAATGGGCAGGATATCACTAAATTTAAACTGAGGAAAATATTGCACAATGCTAAGCATAGAATCATGTAATAACACCAAGCATAAAGAAAACTTTATGAAAGATTCCCCCCACTAAAAAAGGGCAAATTTCTTTTTTTTAAAAAAAAAGATTCTTTACTACGGCCCAAGGTTTATGTCCCCATTAGACCATTCTTGAACAATGCCAGATTCTGGAACAGAAGGTAAATGTTACAAATGTTCTGGGAGAAAGTAGCTTTTAATCTTAAATTCTAAAAGCAGCTGAAGTTTGATTATGCAAGGACTCAGAATTGCCCCCATTGAACTCTTTCTGAGGCAGTTACTTGAAAACATATTCCAGTATGATGGGGATAAAGCCAAAAAAGAAGACTTGAAATATATAAAATGGTGATAAACTGTGGATGCAACGAAAGAACTGCACAGGATGAAACGTGTGGAGCAAGCTAAGAAAACAATTCATCTTCAGCGACATAAAACTAGCGGGCTTAAAGAAGTATGGATTGAACCCGTGTTTCTTACATTTTAATGTACAAAAGAGTCTCTTGAAAATTTTCAAATATTTATTTTAGTTGAGTAGACCAGCCATGAAACAAAGTGTCTGCATTTAAAACAAGCTCCCAGTAGGTGATGACTCTGTTGTCCCATGGACCACACTATGAGTAGCCCGGTTTGTTACCGAGGGGTAAGTATAAAATTGATTACATGGTTCTTCTCACTGAAGTTTGTCACATGTTGCTTTTCTTTGTCTTTAGAATTAAATTTATGTTTCTTCATGTAGTTATTTTATGAGCTTACATTTCAACCTCAACCCATGTCACTCTAAGCCTCACTGATTATGCTCATATCACACTGGCACAGTTTCAAGTACTTTCTAATCTTAAGGTGTTTACATATTCTGTTTCTGCTGCTCTTTATTCTTCTAGGAAAAATTAAATCTAAGTTCTGAAAACTTGTAAATGCAAACCTATTATTGTACTTCTAATTCCTTGGTTCATTTCTACCATAGAACCTAAAAGTTATTGTGCTAAACATTCTTATTATCTACCTTCTTTTATAGATATAACTATGATGCAAAGCACATTCCTATAGTCCTTACAATTATCCACTGACTCTGTCAAAATATTTGATACTTCTTAAGTGCTTAATACTTGATGAAGAAGCGTTGTGGAGGCATTATGCTGACTGTCGTTAAGGGATCATTGCAGTCATGAGAGAGGCTAAGGTAGGAATGTATGTGATGTGGTGACATACAGTGGAAGAGGAACAAACTCAATGTATTATCATCAAAGTTGTCTCTTATACCATGTTTAGCTAGCACACAGACTTGCTCCCATCTTTTCAGTGGTCATTATTTAGTAATCTATATATATAACTTTTTTTTTAATCTGTTCATCTTTGTACTTCTTAGAAGTCAAAGCAGCTGTGGCTCTCATCCAATTCCCAGAACAAACCTCTATAATAAAAAATAATCCATGCTGGCTCTTCAGTAAAAACCACCAGTCCATCTTTTCCTCAGACTAAGGGTAGAACATGCAAAAATATTATAATAACAATAAACATGGTATTCATTCTACTTTATGTATGTGATCCCAATATTATAATAACAATAAACATGGTCTTTATTGTACTTTACAAATGTGATCCCAATCTGCAAGAGTAAGTTATTAAAGAGCTACAGAAATGATCATAGCAGAAGCTAGAATACTTGTTCATAGAGTCAATATATAAAATATTGTGAAATACAAAATACATCTTTTTAATTGCAAAAACCAATTATATTTTAATGATAACACTATATTAGTGAACAAGATTAAGATACAAGTAAAAGAGGAAAAAGATGTTATTTTATGCATACTGCATGCATATATGTATGAGTGTAATTTTTTAAACAGTGTCTCTGTCACTCATGCTAGAGTGCAGTGGCATGGTCATAACTCAGAGCAGTCGCAAATTCTAGGCTTCAGTGATTCTCTAGCCTCAGCCTCATGAAGCCAAGCTATGTTGACCAGGCTGGTCCTGAACTCCAGGGCTCAAGCAAATCCTCCTACCAAACCTCCCAAAGTTCTGGGATTACAGTAGTGAATAATCAATGAATATATTTCCCATCAATGAATATATTTAATAGATCTAGAATATATATATTACCCATCAATGAATATATTTAATACATCTACAAATTAGAATTACACAGACATACTGAAGTTGCTATATAACTTAGGAACTAAACTAAATTTCATTTGCAGTCCTGTAATTTCTTTCCAAAAATTTCCCCCCTAGATTGGCTCAGTAAATTGGAAATTTCCTAAATTGTCCTAGAGATCTTTACCTTAGCCTTGAGGTAGTTGACTTTCTAAAGCTATTGGTGTGAATATTCAAAGAAATTGCTTGTGCATTAAGTTTAAATTAGTTGTCATTATTATTCATAAAATAATGAGACTGAGAGCAAATCATGTCATTAGGAACAGCTCTCACATCAGTATCATATTTTCTCCTCTGTTTACTGCTAAATGTGCAATTTACTTAAAGAGGGAGTAAAAAAGGAGCAATAAGACAAGAATTGAGTGAACGTTTATGATGCCAATTCTCTGACCAAGGAATGTTTAAAGGGGAAATTATTTTTTAAATGTGCCCATTATGAAGGCGCTATGTGTAAAAGGTGAGCATTTGTAAGGTATATAATGACAAACACACAGGCATTTGCCCACAGGAAACGATGAACAGCAAGTAATGTCATTACTAGTTTTCTGATGTAATGTCTTACTACTGAATTATTACACAAATATTAAAAATTACTTTTAAAGGTAACAAATGATCTTTAGGTTAATATATTTTAGATTAATAAATTTGTAAGGGAATTCAATGGATAAAATACTGAAATTGTGTCTAACCTATCCTTTCATTCTATGACTAGTGTTTCCCAGTGTTTTCAGTTTTGGCTCATTGCTAGTTGTCTCGGAAGAAAATCACATATACCCCTGTACACATCAATTTATTATTGTTTTGATTATATTCTTATATCTAACAGTCCTTCTATGAAGCATTGGAAAGCTATACAATTTGGAATCAAAGACCTTTAGGTTTAAATAACAACTTCATCATCTAAAAGCTGTGTGAATTTAGACAAGTGACTCTCTCTGTGTTTCAGAAATCTTCATTTAAAAAAAAGACTATTTATGAGCATTAAATTGGGGGAGTGTGTTTATGAAATGAAATAGTACCTGACACAAAGTAGCTACTAATTATACATCATTTTACTTGTCCTTTCTCTCGGACTTCACAAAACTTCATGGCACGCTTTGCTTTACCATCAGATTCACGTACTTCAATCCAGCTTGGTCTCTTTACACACTTATCTCTTTAAAAAAAAAATCTCATCCACTGCCCATGTTTTTATTTTCTTTATTTCTATTTCAGTTTCCATTCCTCTAATCCTTTTTCCTTCCTTACTATTATACCAATACAGGTAGAAAAGTGGGAGCTATCAGAGAGGAGTATACAAATAAATAATTTAGTTATTTAAATGCATTCAGAATTATTCAAATGCAGAACAAGTTGACATGGTAAACTGGTAAGGAGAAAGATGTCATGAGGCTTCTTTGGACTGTACAGACATTCCTTGAAACAAAGGGGATTCCCAATTACACCCAGTTCTAGTCTTTGGTAGTATTTATTTAGACAACCAGAAGACAGTCCCTGAACAGTTACGGAGCCAAAGTCATTAATTTTTTGAGCAATTTGTGTCATGAAACAAATAAGGGGAGTTACTTTGATAGTAGGATAACAGAAATAACTGTTTTTCTGCTGGGCATCTGAGAATTACCTGGATACATACCCTTCCTGAAGATGCTTGCCATGATTGTATTTCTTATGGTCATGGAAATGTTTAAGATGAGTCTGTTGTTTGCAACAAACTTTCTCTAAGACTGACGTACCTTAGAATAAAAAAAAGATTCAAAATCCAACATAGTAGAATTTATAATTTATAGTTAGTTGCATATTTATATGTCCCTTAGGTGAATACCTCGGACATCTCTCACACAGTTGTATCCCACACAGCAGGGCAGAATAGAACTCTGATCAAAACAGAAATATTGATCTCAGTGGGTGCTTTCATATGGGAGTTTCTGACTACTATGCGCGGTTTGCTATAATCCATGAGATTTCACATAATATAGTCAATGTGATAGAAATCTATAAAATACATGTTATCTAAAGCTTGGGAACATTAGTAATTCATAAAAACTATACTGATCCTTTTATCTGTTCACTCTTTCCTTTATATTTTTTCTCCCAATGACAAAGAGGTAAGACTGATAAACTGAACAATGCCTACTTTCAACATTTTCATAAGAGACAAATAAATTGACAAAGTAGATCAATACAAGGACATCATAATTAGTCACATTTTGATCTAAACATCTAATCCATATTTTCTATTTATATGCATTAATATAATATTTATTTACTTTAAAGGAAAAATTCCTAGAATATTATAAATATTCAGTTATTTCAAATAATTAAAACATATATTTGGTAAAGAATGAAAATTATCCTGCACAGAAATATATGTAGTATACCAATACATTTTGTGTCTTGAATATCATATACATATTTGATTATAACATGAAAAAAATTATTACCATTAGTAGATTTATTTCAATCACAATTGTAATCAATGATAAAATGATTTTTATTGTTTTAAAAAGTAAATGACAATGTTAAACCATTACAATTAAAGAATGATAGGGGGAGGAGCCAAGATGGTGGCCCAGTAACAGCTTCCTTGCAACTGGGCTTGGTGAGACTGGGGAGACAAGACTTCAGGCATCTCTGGCTGACGAGATCTGCCCAGAAACATCCCTTTGGGGACACAGGGAGACAGCGTGAGACTTCTGGACCCCCTGAGGAAGGCAAAAGCAGTGGAGATCTGGCAAGTG
>CAUYON010162945.1:0-11536 GCA_963573935.1 Arctocebus calabarensis | reverse complement strand
GGCCTCGCTCGGGCTGTCCCCTCTGTCGGAAACATTCGGGCCTCGCTCGGGCTGTCCCCTCTGTCGGAAACATTCGGGCCTCTCTCGGGCTGTCCCCTGTGTCAGAAACATTCGGTGTCTCGCTCAGGCTGTCCCCCGTGTCGGAAACATTCGGGGCCTCGCTCGGGCTGTCCCCTCTGTCGGAAATATTCATACCTCACTCGGGCTGTCCCCCGTGTCGGAAACATTCGGGGCCTCGCTCGGGCTGTCCCCCGTGTCGGAAACATTCGGGCCTCGCTCAGGCTGTCCCCTCTGTCGGAAATATTCATACCTCACTCGGGCTGTCCCCCGTGTCGGAAACATTCAGGCCTCCCTGGTTAACTTGTCACTCTTCAGATGTCAGCTCAGACGTCGCTCCCTGGTCTAATCTCTTCTGATCCCTTAGCATGACCAAGACTGCTCCGTAGCACCACGTGGCACTGAGGGCCTTCTCCTTATCCCCTGGTGCCTGATTGGAGTCGCACACTTGTGCTGGTCCCCTCTAGCTCAGGTGCTCAGCGTTGCGCACACACAGCGTAAATACGCACGGAGCGAATGGTGGAAGGCAGGCGTGCGCCGGCTCTCCATGCGCGTTCCCTTGTGGCTGCTGTTAGGAACCAGGTTCTCGGGGTCACACAAAGAGGGGGGATGGTCAAGGGGGGAGGGAGGGCCGGTTCAGCGGCTCTCAAAGGTTTGGAAAAGAAGGATTTTCCTCCAGAGGAAAGAGAAGCAGAGAAGTTCTGCACGATGAACCCCAGCAGAGAGGTACAAAACCCACCTTAAAGACATCTTGTCACCCGGGCCAGGACTGACCAAAGGCCTCTCCATTTGGAAGGAGGGAATGCAACCACCTCAGGAGAAGCCTGCCAGAAATGGAGCCACGAACCCACAATTCATGGTTTGAATTCCTGCATACTCTAAGGGGGGTGGGTGGTTGGTCAGGTTGGCAGGTAAATCCAAATTGTAAACGGCTCTGCACAATATCATTAAATATTTAAGTCACATATCACCTTGTACTGATATCAAAACCTGTTAATACCGTTAATAATGTGCCTCCTGTGTCACTTGTTGTTCATTCACTCATTTATCCATTCACAAATCTAAAACTATTTTATTTATAAATTTATTGAGTGTAAGTTTATTCTAACGCATGCCCTCCTTTGAGAATATGGTAGTGAGCAATACCAAGCTAGCTGGCTCCTGACCTCACAGAGCTTACATTGTAGTCCAGCACGTGACACAGACAATTAAAAAGTGATTGGTTACCAAAGCACTACATCCCACAGGGAAGGACGGCTGCCCCTGCTACCATCCTGAGGTCCTTGTTGAGATCTGTAAATGAGCTGGGACTGAGAGGGCCTGACCTCTTTTGAGATTTTGAATTATGTAGATATGGGTTTTCTATAATCAATAATGATCTTTTCTACACTGGGGAGTAGAGCTGCCAAATTCAACAAATAAAAATAAAGGATGCTGTAATTCATTCAATTAACGATCCTTTAGTGAGCACCTACTACATTTCAGGGGCTGGGAATTCGTCAGTGAACCAGATCAAAATCCCTGCCACACAGCTCACTTTCTAGTGGAGGGAGAAAGTAATACACAAGATTAATAGCAAAGACACATGGTACAAAGTCATATGTGCAAAGGAAAAAGACTTTGCAGGGAATAGGGACAGGCAGTCCCCAAGGCCGGGAGAGTTGCAATCATAGGGGGAGAAGCCAGGGAAGGTCTGGCTGAGAGGATGACATTTAAGCAAGCACCCCTGAGAGGGGTGGGAGAAGCCTGGCTGATAAGGGGGACAAGACCATGGCCCAGACAGAGGAACAGCAGGCACAGTGCCATGAAGGGGGTGCATGCCCAGAGTTTTGGGGGAGTAGCAAGAGGGAGCCATACAGGGACAGGCAGATGGCGATGACGTCTTGGGACAACAGGCGCTGGGTCTTTTAGACATCATAACCCTTGCTCAAAACTGAGACTTTTACTTCAAATCCAGAAGGATGAGCAAAGAGCAGAGGGTCTAAAGGTAAGAAATAGGACTTCAGTTTAACAAGATCCTTCCAGATGTTCTCCTCAGAGTTCAGGGTAGGACAGAAACTGGAGACCTTATGTTAAAGCCTGATGCTGTCCTTTAACAGTCACCGCTATTTTCATTTACACTGTATTCACACCAGGTGGGTTCTGGTCAGGATTTCAGGAGTACTGTATATGTTTATATTGTTAATTCATTAGGATGTTTTCTCCTTGGTTTCATTTTGGAGCTGAGGAAATGATACTAGAGATACGTGAATGTCCATCAGTCTGTGGCCCTTTCCTCAGGATTTCAGTTTTAGGGGCGTCCATAAAACAAGGGGGGAAATTTAAATATCACCTTTATTCGTTTAAATCCTAAGTTAAAAAGCTACCTTTCTGCAGCCCGAGGGGAACTTAGTTGCTGGTTCCTGTGTAGGTGAATTATGGCTCAAGGAATAACAAAAAATTTTGAGTTACTAAATGACTCACATTTTAAGAAATAAGAAGGGAAGATTCATGAGCTCAAGGAAAGGGTTTTATAATGTACCTGAGCTGACTCGATGATGAATGTACATAATTAATCATACACACCATTTTGGCAAATGATATTTTTAAATGATAGAGGCAATTATCTGTACAATTACATATGCACAGGAATGCATTATTTTCTAACTTTCAACAGGCAGCCTACCTTACAGAATAGGTAAAGAGCAGAGTTACCTAATTTAGCAACCTCGTTTGTAACCTCAATCTAATGAGGAGGACATTTTTAGTGATTAGAAGATATTCAGAAGAGGAATGTAATAATGGTAACTTCTTGGTTCTACTGCTAATATCTTTGTGAAACAATTTAATCATCTATTGTTTTCATTTTGCACCATAAAATATAAGTTTTGTATTCTCTCTTCAAAGAATATCAGATAATTTTCTAAGTACTTTTTCAATGAATGTTCTGGAAACAAATTGAAAAATTTCAAGCAATTGTCTTTTTTCTAACTTGGCAGGATGAATGTGCATTTTCAGTGATATTTCTGCAGTTTCATGGTCAAGGCAGTATGGTGTGGCGAAGAGTTCAGTCTGCAATGAGACAAAGGGGGCTTCAAATCTGGCTCTGCAACTTCTGATCCTAACCTTGAGCAAGTTGCTAAACTGTGCTAAGTCTCCATTTCTTAGTAAAAGTGAAGCTAATCACGTCAATCTCATAAAATAGGCTGTGAGCAGCACACGAGGTAATAATTGTCAAGTAACTGGTCTAATATCAGAGGTACAACGTGTGTTCATACTGTACGCATTATGAATGTCAAGTCTTCCCCCTCAAGTTCTTCAGGATCTTATTCTTCTAAAATATATCATGTCATTCTATCATTCACTCATTCTACCAATGTGTGTTGAATGCCATGCTTACACACAAGGTATTGGTACATAAATAAATGGGTCACTTTGAATATGAGAAAAAGATGAATTATTCAGAAAATGGCTTGAGATGACTGGTTAGCAATTTCGATCTTAACTCAGATGGCCCAAAACTGTGTTGTCCAACGCAATACACACTATCCACATGTACCTATTGAACATTTAAAATATGGCTATCTTATATGTTCAGCACATAAAATACATATAAAATACTCACCAGGTTTTCAAAACACAGTATGAGAAATAGACTGTAAATTCTCTCATTAATACTTTTTATATTGATTACATGTTGAAATGATAATGTTTTGTATATACGGTTGACCCTCAGTATCCCTGGAGGCCTGATTTCAGGTCCCCCACAAATACCAAAATTCACAGATGCTCAAGTCCCTTATTTATATATGGTGTTGCATATAACCTACATAGATCCCTCTACACACTTTAAATCATCTCTAGATTACTTGTAATAACCAACACAACATAAATGCTATGTATTTGTTATACTGTATAATTTTTATTTGTTTTTTATTGTTACATTATTCTCTTCTCCTTTTCTTTTTGCTTCAGTCTAGCAAGGCTGAAAATTATTTTTACTTTTTTTTAATTTTTAAAATATGTTTCACACCCATGGTTTGTTGAATCCAAGAATGTTAAACCTGTGGATATGGAGGGTTGACTATATTGAGTTGAATAAAATATATTAATAAAATGTATTTCATTTCTTTCTTTTTTAATGTGGCTACTAGAAAAATTAAAATTGTTATTCATGTTTGTGGCCACGTTGTTTCCATTGAATGGTGCTGGTCTAAATATTTCAATACTGCACAAGAAAGGCAGGAAGAAAAAAAGGGAGAAAGGGAAAAGGAGGGAGGCAAGGGAGAGAGGAAGAAAGAAGGAAAAGTAAATAAAAGAAAAAGAATCTTTAAGAACTAGAAGATGTAAGCCTTAAAAGATCTTGTACTGGAATAATACTCTGTATCAACAGCATCAAGGGCAAAAATCTAGGAGATGGTGATACCAAGGTTATAGCACAATGCCAGGAACTTAGCAAATGTGCAGATACTATCAGCTGTATTATTTACTCATTAATGACTGTCTCTCATAGGCACTACACTCGGTGCTAGAATTACAAAGATTAATAAACAACTTACTCTATCTGGGAGATCCCAGTCTAACAAGGAATACAAATAAGAAAAATGATTTGCAAACTCGTACATTTTGCTGTTATTGATATATTGTTCTTATGGACCTAAAAGGTAGTATGTTTTAATTTCCTTTTAAAGAGTTGGTATATACCTCTCCATATCTGACTCCTATTGGAACAACAGACAATAGTTTCCATTTTGTTATTGTGAAAAATTAACAGCACTGGGCTATTGAAAGTCAGTTTTAGTTCCTCTGGCAAAAATTTTATACTGCAGAGGGGTTCAGTAGTAAAATTTAATTTAGAAGCACTCATCTGGCATTTATTTCTATATCCTGCTATCATGCTCACTGGACACCCTCCCAGACTGTTTCACGACTCCCATGGCCGTTCACGTGTTACGCTTGTGTACACACGCCTGGGGCAGAGAGCAAGGAGGTTGGCTTTCCCGCAGTGTAGCATTTCCCCCTCCCGTAAGAGCCTGGCCTTCTGTCCCCGTGATTAGAATAAGAGCCAAGATGCAGGATTTACATCTTAAAACGAAGTCCAGGCCCTGGAAACCAACCCCAGGGAAGAAAAGGTTTACAAGAGCCCGCGTCAGGAATCAGAGTTTGGGAGAGTGGACAGAGAGAAAGGAAAATGGGGAACCTTGGAACCTTGGTGGGCCGTGGGAGACACTGAAATTGGAGATGAAAATGAAATACTGAGTTATTGATACGGGTTGAAGCGATACTGGGACTCAGAGAGAGAGGAGGGGAGAAGGTGGAGTGAGTGGAGCCCAGAAGATTCCAGGAAGCCCTGCTGACGGCTACAGAGCCCTCATGGTCTGAGAGGTCGCATTAGGATTTAAGAACCTTTCTTCAAGTTAGCCGGTGGGACTGGTGTTTCTGCTGGCTGGCTGAGCGGCCAGGACTCTGAGAATGAGCTGAGCTCCAAGCGGCTGGCTCCCTGGCTTCTGTGTGTTTTTTTCTCCCACCGGACTCAGATTTTGACAGAACAGACTGTCCTGAGCGTCTCTGGACAGCAGCAGCAGCCGTGGCAGCCCCTAGCTCCACAGGCCTGCAAATGCTCTATGAATTCCGTTGAAGTAAATCTTTAAGGTGTAAATAGGTGTAGCAACCAATTTAACAAGTGTGTCAGTATGGCTCTAGGTAGTGACAAAATACTCACCCAAGCATGACTTCTTAAATCCTCCTGCGTGAACTAAAATAAAATCTTATCCCCCTCACCTCCTACCTCACCAGCTGACTGACCCCCTCTCGGCCAAGGGGACCTCAGAAATACACTAAAACTGAATTTCTGGCCATAGAGGGGAAGTCAGACACACCTCATCACACCCCCCTTCCCTGATTAGAGCCCTCTTTGTAACTCATTAACAGGCCCGAGGCTATGGAAGGCCACGCTTAACTCACACCTGCAGGTCATCAGTTTACTTAACAGATCACTTGAGTCTGTGTTTGGGGGTTGTCTCTGATTAACAGACTTCCTTATCTTAAAGCCTTCCAAGCCCTTACGCAAAGCTTCACTTCTGTCAAAGATTCTTCCAACCAGTAGTTCTCAACCTTCTTTACAGTACGATGTATTTTCATTGTTACAAAGGGGTCGTGACCCACAGATTGAGAACCGCTGCTAAACCCACCTATAACCTATACGACCCCACCTCGAGAGGTCCTATTCTGTGGAGCCAAACCTAGGTCCACCTTCTGCCTATTGTTGTATGGCTTACATGTAACTCCTGTCTCCCTGAAACGTATAACGCACGAACTATAACCCAACCGCCGGAGTCCACGCCTTCCAGTCTTCCTGGGCATGGCTCCAGGCCTTGGTCTTCAAATTTGGCTCAGAAGAAACATCTTTAAATTATTTTACAGAGTTTGATTTCCAGGGGTTTTTTTGTTTGCTTTAACATTCACTTGTCCTTGACAAGAAATAACCATCCTCACCTTACACCTCTCCTAGTCTTAGAATTGTGGGGTGTTAGGTAAGAAAGAGGAAAATCCTTAGTTAGCACAAGCCAATAAAGGGGAAGGCAATGAGAAGGGATGGTCTCCGGGAAGCCTGGGAGAAGCTGCAGAGTTCTGGAGTTAGCACATTGGAATCACCACAGTTAAAAAAAATAAAATGTCTTGTTTAGGCCCAACCAATCCAGAATAGTTCAAATTGAATTCCTGACATGGTAACTTTAAGTCCTGGGGTGATGTTGATGCTTAGAGACGGGGAGGCACTCTCCCCATCATAAAATAGGGAGCAAGTTGGGGCCTTCACTTGGAACATCAAATACAATTGACTACACTCCAGGGAGTTGGGCCTCTACAGTTACTTTCTAGCCCAGGGCTGCTATGCTAATGGCACTTCCTTACTTTGATCCTAACTAGAGAGACCTGATTCCCTGGTTTGCTAGAAGAGTTCCAGTTCATTTTGTTATCTTGGAAAAAAATTTACTATCTCCCTTCTTTACTGTCGGAAGAATCCAGGTTCAATGGTAAATCCTATGGCCACTCTACTGCATTCCAAACAAGAGAAGCCAAGCCCACGGTAGTACGTTCCTGGGATTGCTTCCAGCGATAATTAACAGTTTTAAGGAATTTTGTTTTTAGTTCTTTCCTTCCTCAAATATCTGTCTTGCCAGCCTTTCTTTTTTCTCTTTCATCAGGTAAGGTTAAATGCCCTCCAAGCAGTCCATTCCCTCACCCCCACCACCCCAATTCTCCATCTCTTAGAACTTTTTTCTCATCTCCATATTTTTAGAGTCTGGGTAGAGGTGGCAGCTTAAAGCTTTGATTTGGTTTGTCTTGTTTTTAGGGCAAGGAGAGGGGGCAAAGTCCTGAAGCCCTGTGGGGCCAGACCGCCCTGGGCTCTTCACCAGGGCTGATGACAGGAGAAATGTACATGAGAGCTGGCACTTGCTCAGTGCCCACAGGCAATGCGCTGTGACTGAGGAATCGGGCGCTGTCAGATGCAGACTGACCCAAGGGTGGCCCTCTCCCCATACACACAGAGGAACCAGTTGACCCATGGTCTTCAAGATTAGGCCAAGTCAGACTTCCCACAAAAGCATGCACAGGCCAGAAACCGTCACCTTGAAGAGTGACACCAGATCTGTGTCTCAGCCTGTCCTGTCACCCTGGTGGGGCCCTAAACTTTCAACCCCAAAGCCTGCATCCGATACCCCTGTGCTTTGAATCTGGGAGTGCGTTTTCCTCCGCCTTTGCCCAATGTCCTAATTTTCACGCGTTATGATCCCAGGTACCTCGTGGAACTTGTCCTACATTCCATTTCTAACTGTGGTGATTCCCCAAGAACACAGGCCAGGACGGGGAACTCACCGCTCTGGGCGAAGATGGTGCATAGGCTGATTCAAGGGCATAGCGCCTCTGACATGGTCATAAGGGCTTTCTTCAGTTTTGCTACCTGGTCTGTGCTCTTTTCACCAAAATTTGGATTTCTCCATGGACATCATACCGGGAAGCTGAGTGGAGCCTCTGAACCTGTTTTCACATTCGAGGGTGACGCTTTGCTGACCTTTCCCCTTCCTGCCAGTCACAGCTCAGCACACTTCTCACCATCCTCCAAACTGGCCTCAGCTGCCTCTCATAGGAGTGGCTAAATTATTTTACCACAGCTTTGGTTATATTTGCTACCAAACATTTGCAATCAAAGAAATCAATCACAACAGAGCAGGGCTTGCAAATTCCAATGACTGTAAGAAACAGAAGGGCAGGTGTCAGATAGGCTGGTGGGGACTAGAGAAAGCTGGTGGGTGCCTGCCCTTTTCAAGGCCTGCAGCTCCTGTCCTCCTGCAGCAGAGATAGCTCTAAAACCTAGATCTTTCTACTTTTCAGAAAAGAAAAAAAGTCTAGAGTCTTATGAGAACTCTACTAATTTTTAAAATCATTGACAGCTGATTTTAAAAGATTGAAATTCCATCTCAGTTAAATAAAACTCACCAGTGAGTAGATGTCATTCTCCAGCTGCCAGTTTACAGTAGCCCGTACAGTATATCTGAAGATAAGCTCTATGTAATGTGATTTTAAGACTGAAAGTCATCCGAGGCAAACCAACAGGAAGTCAGTGGTGAGAATTCTGAAGAACATCCCGAAAGCCTACAGATGCTGGTTTTTCTGTAGGGAAACAAAGGTCGCAACAACAGGAATTCCTATTAAGTGACAAACAGCCACTCAAGAAAATCTTTCAATGAAAGGACTTTTAAACATCTTATAAAAGGTCCACTGTGCATTCTTTTGTGCCTGAACACTTCATTTTTCATAAACAAATAGCCTCTAATTGTCTTCCATTGTAAAACATCTTCCTCAGCAAGGATGGGGAGGAGGTAGTTAGAGGGGAAAATAATGACTCTGTAAGAGTTGGCAGTGAGATCAGTTAATCGCTTATCCCTTCTGACAGTTTGCATTTTGAGTGACAAGTAAGGTTATCTATTTTGCAAATATTATAGCTTTCTTCTGGAGTAAGGTGATAGGAAAACATCATTTTCCACTATTACTGGACATTATCTTGAAAGAAGAATCAAGATGTAATGCTGTAGTATTTCAACAAGGGAGGGCAAAAAGGGACAAAAGACTGATACTCCAGCACATGGTTTTCAACCTCACTGCCGTTGACATCTTGGGCCAGATAATCTTGGGATGTGGGGGCAGTCCTGTGCACTGCCGGCAGCATCCTTGGCCACTACCAGCGAGATGCCTTTGGTACTGTCTCCTACTCAGCTAATAACCAAGACACAGAGCCAAACATTGCCAAATGTCTCCTTGGGATCAAATTTGTCCCCCATGGAGAATCACGGCTACAGAGGAATTGTCATCCTCCCCAACTTGGATTTTAATTCTCCAAACAAGTCTCCCACAAGAGGAGAGATCCTGGAGAAAGCATTCCCCCATTGAAGTCCTCAGCGGTCTGTGGGGGTTGGAAAGGGAGGTCTTTGAGGCATAAGCTGTGAATGTGCATTGACAAGAAAGCAGCTGTTGGGGGGAAGGAGTGGACCGCAGATAGAAAGCCCACTGTCCTCCTTGACGATACCTTAACTGCAGGAACCAAGAGTGACTTGGCCAGGCGGTGACATTGCCTGGTAGATTCCAGGCTACAGATGAGGAGTGCCAGCCTTCCTCTGGCCACGTCTGGGGTAAATTTTCAGCATATTGAAAGATGGGATGATATAGAACAGTTGGACATTTAATAGGGAGTCCTTTTTTTCATTTTCCACTTTGGAAAGAAAACATTTTTTTCCAGAAAAACTTGAAAGGTTATAATAGTGGTTTGAAATCAGTAACTCTCAATTTTTTCTTTGTGGTTATGGAAGAAATCATCAATTCCATTTCTCAATAGGACCTCATAAACACAATAGGTCGAATGCCAGCGCAGAAATTGAATGGCTGTGTGATCTTCCGGGGAAGACAGCCTTTAACCATGAAGTATTCACACCAAACCTTGAGAACAGTCCACGGAAGAGAATGAGCTGGAGTATGTGGCGTTCGCGTTTTCCGTTTTGACAGCGTTGTTTATCAAAATAACTACAATTTTCCAAGAAAAGACTACTTAATTCTTACTCGATTGCTTTTCTGTCCGGAAGGCACTATGAAAAATAAGCTCACTAAGTTTTTGTTGAGTTTTAGTTTATTTAACTTGTTTCAACACCGTTAAGTGTTTCAAAACGGCATCTTTTACTGTTCGTTTTATGATATTTTGCTACCTTAAAATCTGTCGTGATGGTACTGTAATGGTATAGGCCATGTCGTACATTTATCAACATTCATAGATTGTAAAACACAGCAAGAGTGAACCCTAATGTAAATTGGGGACTTTGGTATCAATATTGGTTCATCGATTACAACAAATGTGCCACCCAAACACAGAATGTTAAAAGCCAGGGGAAATTACGAGGTAGGGTGGGGATTACGTATGGAACTCTTTGTGTGCGCCACTCACTTTTTCCATAAACCTAAAACTTCTCTAAAAAAAATGAAATCTATTAATTTTTTTTTATTTCAGTAGATTCAGGGATACAATAGTTCATTGTCAAATAGTGAATTGTATAACACTAAAGTCAGAGCTTTCAGTGTTCCCGTCGCCTGAAGAGTGCACATTGTCCCCAGCAGGTGTTCTTCACCCCTCACTGTCCTTCCACCCTTTCCCCTTCTTACTGTCCCAGCCTATGACACCACTTTTTGACCTTATAGAGCCATCACGATAATTGTTTTAAAGTCTATTAATTTAAAAATTCTGTTTGATAGACTTTATGATAAAAACCACAATGTTAGAAGTCCCTAAGTGTCTTTTAAATAGGACTTTTGAAGATTGACTAGCTCACTGCTTAAGAAGGAGGATGAGATAAAAGACCAGGATTAGAGGGAAGTACAGAAAAGGTTGCTCCAGTGTCCAAAAGAAATTTTATCTCCTGGTGCTCCACTATGAGCAAACCTGGGGCTCTTGAGGGGTGATGACACAAGCTGGAGCCATGAGAATTTGCCCTGGGCACCCTCAGTCCAGTTTGGGCTCCGATGGGGTCACTGTCCCAGGAGGCCTTCGCCTCTGGGGACAGGTCACCCTCCAGCGGTCACCCTTGCATTCTGGACAGGGGCCAGGTGGCTTGCCCAGCCAGTAGTACTGCTGGGGGCAGTCTTCTCTGAAGTGGCCAGTCTGACCACATTGGAAGCACTTGTTTTTCCGCTCCTCTGGTTTCCCTCTGCCCCTGAAGGTTGCTCGTTTGTCCGAGTGCTGTTACTAGAGCTGTCATTCTTTTCTGTTCCTTTCTCTCTTTTTCCTCCTTACTCTCCAGATCTCAGCTGCCAAGGAGACACCTGTGCCTTGGTGTCTCCTTCACTTTACACTTAGGACTAAATGTGGAACCCCCATTTCCTATGCCTAGGTCAATTTCTTGTGAATTTCCTAGGCCTCAATTCCATGAAAGGACTGTATCCATTCATTGATACATTC